>JAWQRP010000360.1:0-30230 GCA_033557875.1 Quadriops clusia
GAGTTGTTTGAATGTAATTAATCCTTTCAATGAAATGAATTGTTGTAATGTACAAAAAAATTTGAATAAAATGAATTGTGTGAATTAAAAATCCACTCTATGCTAATTTGCATCAGTTTCTTTTACGTACACGAGGAGAATATTCGTTTTCGACAAATCTGGCACGTTTGCAAAGGCCTCTTTAATCCGAACCTCTCTGGCAACTTTCGAATCAATCGCTTGGCTATTCTTTTCCTCTAAAGGTCACAAATTGATAGACAACAAAGCTAAACTTAGTTACAAACTTAGCTAAATTGTGAATAAACTTTTATGGGAATAAACGTATATGTGAATAAATATATATGTGAATAAACGTATATGTGAGTAAACGTATATGTGAATAAACGTATATATGTTTATAAATATATATGTTTATAAATATATATGTGAATAAACGTATATGTGAATAAACGTATATATATGTGAATAAATATATATGTGAATAAACGTATATATGTGAATAAACGTATATGTGAATAAACGTATATATGTTTATAAATATATATGTGAATAAACGTATATATATGTGAATAAATATATATGTGAATAAACGTATATATGTGAATAAACGTATATATGAAACAACGTATATATGAATAAACGTATATGTGAATAAACATATATGTGAATAAATATATGTCTGAATAATCATATGAGATGGTTAAACAAAATAACCTAATGTTACACACGTCTTCACAATAGCACTTATGCAATTATTTCAGTGGCCCAAGATCAAAAGAAAAACCATTATTATATAAATATTAAAGTCTGTTACTAAACTGTTACGTAAAAATAAATTCAAAACCGGCCAGTCCGGCGCGACGTTTGAATATTCAGATATTCTATTTTTACTTTCTTTGGATGTTAATTCGCGATTAATTCACTCGAAGGATGAGCTTCTTCGCCTAATAGCCCCGATAAACTCGGATTGATTAAGATTTGATGCACAAGTTGCGAAACGTTTATAAACAAGATCTTATTCGAAAATCTTATTCGTTATTGTTGCAAAAAGTTATGAAAAAGAAGGTTGAATCGCGCCCATATTTACACAAGAACAATATCTAATATGGAATTTTTAATACAGTCCATAATACGATATATTAATAATATCAATAATAATAATAATAGAGTATATGTATTATAAAATCACGAATAGTTTTAGGGTTCAAAGCAGATCAAACCATCTACAAACTTTCTAAAGGAAAAATAACAATTAGAAATCAAATTTAGTGGTCACGAATGTTCGATTACGAAGAATCGGTTCCAGAGAATCTTTACAACTCTTTACAACGAAAATCAACTTATCTACATACAAATTTATGCGTGTAAAATGCTCAGGTGGTCAGATTTTGGAAGCAGGACTAACTAGAGCAATTTCTTTTTCTTGTAAATATTTTAGTTCGGAAATATTTTATTTAGGAAATATTTAATTTAGGAAATATTTTATTTAAGAAATATTTTATTTAGGAAATATGTTATTTCGGAAATATTTTATGCAAGGCCATAAATTTAACCGAAATGTCCGGAATAAGCGATTTAAGTAACAAGTAGTCGGCTCAACTTTCCTAGATAAAATCCTTATTCGTGTTTATGTAAATGTCTGCGATGGCTCGGACTTTCTTCGAATGATGAGTGAAATATTATGTACTTTTATCCTTGAAATGAAGAGCGCAAGTATGGCATAAAAAATACAACCTCTAGGCAAAACTACTCATAAGCTTTGTTGTTTCCCCTTAGGTATCCGTTTCGAAACTTGGATTACGTTACCGGAAACTTAGTATAATAAAACCACATATGAGATAAAACGAAACAAAGATGCGTGAGGATACACTTCGTCCACACGTTTTTCAAAGGTAAATTCTTAATATCAAGGTCAATGAAGGAGTTTAGATTAATTGCCATTTACTCAAGGAGTTACTCAGTTTTAGTTTTTTAGTTAGATAGTTAGATAGTTAGATAGTTAGATAGTTACATAGTTAGATAGTTAGTTAGTTAGCTCTCTAGTTTGTTAGTTGACAATAACTTTTTAACAATAATAATAATAATGTTCAATTATTATGTTATCATTATTAACTAAAACTGGAGATTCACAAAAAAAATATATGTATCTACATAAAAGTTATTGAATCCTCTATTAAGAAATATTTGCGGAAATTCAATGCAACCTTAATGCGAATTTTAAAAAAATCCTTTACATTTCCTAACGAGGTATATGATTAACTGCTTAATTAGCCGAGTGTGTTTATCACACTGAAATAATGAAAAGAATTCTTTTTGAGCCCGCTTAGAATTGCAAATTCTGGGGAGTAATGCTAACCTTTCGCAAATACGTTTATACGTACGTACAAATGCTTGTACATGTCTTTATTCCATGGAATTTATTACATGCTTTATGCAACATGGTGTAAAAAATAAGGAACGTATAAAGAGGGAAAAATTTAAGAATGATATTTCAATGCAAAATCTCGCTGGCTTTCCTCTGTAATTAATCTTGTAGAACCTCTCCCTAATGGCGTAATTCCAATAGAAATTTAATGGTAACATTGGAATGAATAACGTTAAAATGAATAATATTGAATTGAATGATTCAATTGAATAATTGAATTGAATAATTAAATTAAATAATTAAATTGAATGATTAAATAGAATAATTAAATTGAATGATTGTGTATTAAAAAGCTGGGCGAATACGTCAACCTTCGTATTTTATAAAAACCAAGAGAAATGTTGTTGGTAAACCGAGATCAATATTGTTGGTAAACCAAGATCAATTGTTGTGACCTGAGCACAATGATGATTATATCTCTTGTTGACTATATCTCTTGTTGACTATATCTCTTGTTGACTATATCTCTTGTTGACTATATCTCTTGTTGACTATATCTCTTTTTGACTATATCTCTTTTTGACTCTACCTCTTTTTGACTATACCTCTTGTTGACTATATCTCTTACTGACTATATCTCTTTCTGACTATATCTCTTTCTGACTATATCTCTTTCTGACATTATCTCTTTCTGACACTATCTCTTTCTGACTATATCTCTTGAGCAACCGAAGGAAACTTTCGAGCAATCGACAAAAACATTGTTGACAAACCTGTAACGAGTCGGTCCTCATCTAAATCCATAGTATTCCAAGAGAAAATGGCAAGGAAAAACAAAACACTGTTCAACTTCGATGCTATGTTGTCACAGAGCACATCGCGATGAACCCGCACAAGAAATCGCGTAGGCCATGCACATACGAAAACACCTTGTATTTGCCGCGAGTCGCAATGCTGTATTGAAATGAAAGACAAATGAAAGTGCTGCACGAAGAAGTGGCTCGGCAGGTGTCGGTCTCAGTCGCTCTGGGAGATTGAACTTGAGGAATATTGCACTATTTATTCTGACATTTACTATTTACTCTAATATTTACTATTTACTCTAATATTTACTATTTACTATAATATTTACTATTTACTCTAATATTTGCTATTTACTCTGATCTTACACTATTTGTCCTTATCTTGTTCTAGTTACTCTTATCAGAGTC
Source organism: Quadriops clusia (assembly GCA_033557875.1). Taxonomy (NCBI): domain Eukaryota; kingdom Metazoa; phylum Arthropoda; class Insecta; order Coleoptera; family Hydrophilidae; genus Quadriops; species Quadriops clusia. Next base: position 3,577 of record JAWQRP010000360.1, read on the forward strand.
TTCTTATATATTATATCGCCATTTATTAGTACCTACAAGTATAATCTTCTAACTATTGATATCATATATACATACAAAATTAAAATAAGGAAATATAATACAAAGTATAATAAGCAAATATAATACAAAGTATGATAAGCAAATATAATACAAATTATAATAAGCAAATATAATACAAAGTATAATAAGCAGATATAATACAAAGTAAACTAAGTAAATATAATTCAAAGTGTAATAAGTAAATATAAAGCAAAATGTAATAAATAAAAGCGATTTAAGTGGTAATTTGTTTTTCCTCGAGGCGAGCATGTAATTTTATTCATTCCACATACGCCTAAATACATTATCAAGCATGTAGCCCCCCGAAGTGACAACACCGATAACAAAACCAACAAAACCGAATGACCACCTCTCACAAGTAAAAGTTGTTTCCCGGCCAGAACAAAGTCGCCATATGCACATGTCCACATTTTTGAGCCCAGTAAGCGGAATTTATGTAATTAATTTAAACTCCACCAAGTCCCATAAACTTTAGATTGCCGACAATTTGTCTAAATTCGCTGCAGTGGAAATGGTCTCATGATGAGACGAAAAGGACGAAGACATGCAGCGACGTTAATCGGGCGAGCTTGTTACACCTACAATTTCCTAATTAGCGAAAAGAAAGAGCGACAAGTTTCTCATGAATGTGCTTAAATGAGTCTCCTTGCGTGGGCGCGCTTGGCTTGAATTAAAACGTTTTCCTGAATGATTTAAATGCTTAAACGGGACGACTTCCTACACTCGAAACATTTTTGCTATATTACACCACATATATGTGATTACACTCATTTAAATTAATCTCAAATTCAAAAAATATGAAAATATCCCTACTACTATTATTTTCTTCTGTTCGCTACTATATACGGTACTGCTGCATAAATTTTTAGTGAACATGATAACATGTATATGTCGAAATCATAAGATTAAATATGTAGGATAAAATGTATATGTGCACATGGCAATAAGTATACGTGTACATGGTAATAAATATATGTGTACATGGCTGCCCGTGATTTTTCACGGACATTAACTAGTAATAATAATAATACAATATTAACATCAATAATAATAATATAATATTATCACCAATAATAATAATACAATATTAACATCAATAATAATAATAATACAATATTAACATCAATAATAATACTAATACTAAACGATGCATTCAATGGAAACTATGGAATTACACCAAAACATTCAAAAACCCTCAAAATTTCAATACTTTTGGCACAAAAGTTTGAAAGTGCCATTTTCACCTGTCACATCCAGGCATGAACGCGAAATTCCTCAATTTGTCAATACTCCTCATAGGAACCTTAAGTCTTTTTCCCAACTCTCCCCCAATGGCAAATGCCTTCGAGTACGACGTCAAAGAGTTAAAATGCCTAGTCTGTCAGGCCACCATCAAGGAATTCGAAGCAGCAGTGAAGAAGATCGATCCTGAACGAAAGGTCGAAGTCGGAGGATATACCATTGACCCAAAGGGCAACTTGCTCCAGAAAATGGTACCCGAGATGAAGTCGGAGACTCACTTGTCGGACCTCCTCGAGGAAGTCTGCAAAAAGCTAGAGGATTACGTGAGGGCTACTTGGAAAGAGAACGGAAAGCTAACCATTCTGAAGATGATTTCGGAAGATGGCAAGATGAATCCGGACATGAGCGAAGTCAACTTTATCCAAGACGACGACTTGAACAAGAGCCTGAAGTACTATTGCGAACAAGTTTTGGAAGACCACGAAGACAGCATTATCAAGCACTATTTAGATGAAGATCCCCTCTTAGACTTGAAAGTTTGCTCTGAGGAGGCTAAATTATGTATTGGGAAAATATCAGGTAGTGAAATGGAAAACCATGAAGAGTTATAATGATTAATTATTTGTTATTATTATTATTATTTGTTATTATTATTATTTGTTATTATTATTATTATTTGTTATTATTATTATTATTTGCTATTATTATTATTATTTGTTATTATTATTATTTGCTATTATTATTATTAATTGTTATTAATATTATTATTATTTATTATTGATATCATTTATTATTATTAAATATTTGTAATAATGGGTATAACAAGGTCTTATTGTATGTATATATTTTTATTTCGACGTTTCGTTACACAATAATAACTTCTTCAGGAAATTTAAAGATAAATTTGAAATTTCCTATTTGACATAATATTCTATGAAATTTCTTCTTATTTTAAATTATCAAAACAATAAATATTTGTTCAGAAAGATATATTAAGTTTTTATCAAATTGTGATTGTAATTATAAAAAAAGTATAATTTTATGTTCAGTTGATAGACCATACAAATTAAGCAATATTGAATTTCAAAATACTGCAATTAAAAAAGTTAAAAATGCTTTAACAAAAATGATTACCCAGAAAATTTAATTAATAAAATTATATCTAATAGAATTAACAAAATTAAAAATAACCTAAATTCAAACATAAAAAACAATATCAATAACCAAAATTATATTATTTTGCCATATATAAAAAATCTTAGAGAAAATATTAGAAATAGATTTAAAAAATTTAATATAAAAATTATTACTAAAAATCAAAAGACAACAAAACAATTTTTTTCTAGAATAAAAGATAAAGATGATAAATTTAAACTCAAACCTTGTTTGCAAAATCAACTGTTTAAATTGTAATGCATGTTATATTGGTGAAACAAAACAATATCTACATAATAGAAGCCCTTATTACACCCATTATTACAAATATTTAATAATTGAAAGTAAAAGGTCAAAAAACAATAAAATTAATATTATTTATTATTATTATTATTTATTATTATTAATTATCATTATTATTAAGTATTACTTATTATTTATAACAAAAATATTATTCATCATTTTAATATTATATTATGTAGTGGTTATTAGCGGTAAATATTAATTTTTCTGCTTGATATACGTATTAATTCATACAGCACCATCTATCTGGCGTCTTCAAACCTGCTCTCCAATAAAAAGAATAGTTTTATTACTGGCTATATACAACTATTTCCCGCCGAGTTTTTATAAGCAGAGTGGCGCAGTGGAAGCGTGCTGGGCCCATAACCCAGAGGTCCGTGGATCGAAACCACGCTCTGCTAACAATTTTTTTTATTAGATTCTCTTTTAAAAAATATGGAGTGGTCTCCACTTGACTTTCTCGTATATTTCTAAGGTACCCTAGACAAGAAAAGACAGATTCACATACATATACCAAATTTAATTGATCTAGTTCAAGTCGTTTTTGAGTTATTGTGTTTATACACACTTTCTCTTTATATGCATACTGCATATACGAGAAAGTAAAAATCAATGGGGTCCTTGCATGTTTTTTTTTATTTTAAATATGAAAAGAGCCTTTGAAATGAAGATAAAATTGGGTCCTGCGTTTCTCAATGGTATAGCATAAGCTTTTTAACCCACGTTGTTTTTTGGATTTATAAGTTCTATACAAGTTTTGAAGTGTTGTTATACTTATAATGGCTAATATTAGGAAGTACTGCCAAGTACCAAACTGTAAAAATACCGAGACCAATAGCAACAAAATATTTATTATCTTTCCTAAGAATGAAACAAAGAGAAGATTGGCTTCTGCATAATTTTGATAAAATCCCATTAAGAATTCGAGACAATGTCGTTCCTCATAAGAGATTAACTGAGTGGTCAAATGAAGGAGCCACTTCGTCACAATTTATAAATTATAAACTCTTTATAGAGAGTGAAAGACATAATAAGAAGAGAATAGCTAAAGAAATATACAGGATAAAGAGAAAACGGACCCAACTTAAAAATTATGTGTTAGTGGAATCGCTACATCGCTACATTAGTAAACAATATTATAACTTTATTGCTTTTTGACCTATTATTTATATTATTAAAAATTGATATTAATGGGCGTAAGGTCTAATAAATATATATTTAAATATTTATCTCAACGTTTCGCTATTATTTTATAACATCTTCAGGAGATAATTAATTATAATACAATATGAAATTTCTTACTTGACAAATAAAATTATGTAATATCTTCTTATTTTAATTGATAAAATAATAAACAAAATAAGTTTCACTTAAAATAAAAATAAGAATATGAATGTTATTTAGTACTTATATTATAATTAATTATCTCCTGAAGATGTTATAAAATAATAGCGAAACGTTGAGATAAATATTTAAATATATATTTATTAGACCTTACGCCCATTAATATCAATTTTTAATAAAACAAAATAATCTTAAGAAAATTATTATAATTCTCTTAAGAAAATTATCATAATGATCTTAAAAAAAATATCAAGATGATCTTAAGAAAAATGATCTAAAAATCCTAGGGCTATAAAGACTTTGAATAAAAGCCGAAGAAAATAATTTAAAACAAACGATCTAAAAACCCTAGGATTGTAGACACTAACATTTGAACAAATGCTAGAGAAAATGATCTTAAGAAAATTATTATAATGATCTTAAGAAAATTATTATAATGATTTTAAGAAAATTATCATAATGATCTTTAAAAAATCAAGATGACTTAAGAAAAATGATTTAAAAAACCTAAGACTGTAAAGACACTAAACTTTGAATAAAAGTTGAAGAAAATAACGTAAAGCAAAGGATCTAAAAAACCTAGGATTGTAGACACTAAGATTTGAACAAATGCTAAAGAAAATGATCTCAAGAAAATTATTATAATGATCTTAAGAAATCAAGATGACTTAAGAAAAATGATCTACAAAACCTTGGGCTATAAAGACACTAAACTTTGAATAAAAGCTGAAGAAAATAATTTTAAAAAAACGATCTAAAAAACCTAGGATTGTAGACACTAAGATTTGAACAAATGCTAAAGAAAATCTTAAGAAAATTGTAATGATGATCGTAAGAAAATTAATATAATGATCTTAAGAAAATTATTACAATGATTCTAAGAAAATTATTACAATGATCTCAACAAAATTATTATAATAATCTTAAGAAAATTATTATAATGATCCTAAGAAAATTTTTACAATGATCTTAAGAAAATTATCATAATGATCCTAAGAAAAATCGTCTAAAAAACCTAGGGCTATAAAGACACTCAGGTTTGAATAACAGATGAAGAAAATAATAAAAAAGACGATCTAAAAACCTAAGATTGCACAGACACTAAAACTTGAACAAAAGCTAAAGAAAGTGACCTTAAGAAAAATTTCATAATGATCTAAAACCTCGGGTTATAAAGAAACGAAAGTTTAAATACCTAAATACCAAAGAAAAGGATCGGAGCAAAAATCATCTAAATAACCTATGACTGTAAAGATGCCAAACGTTCGAATATAAGCAAAAGAAACTGATCTAACGAAACTCATCAAATGAAAATTATCTGAAGACCCTAAGCCTATGAATACAATAATTATTACATATTTTATATACTTATATAAATGATTGTACTTATTATAACAAAAAAAAACGCGGTCTCTTTTGCAGATCTAAGTAGCCGTACATTGCCGACAAACTAATGGCATTTTTTTTTAAATTCAATCGTTTAAAATCACCCTTTACAATAGTAAAGTTTTTGTTAAGGTTCTATCCATAATAATAGATAGAACGTTCGTTGGATAGAACCATAACAATAACGACAAATTCTAATGAGCAAGATGATAATAGTACGAGGAGGATGCCGCGTTGGCAGCGGGCACCACATTGCAGTACCAACGAGGTACTAATGTGTCATGGACCTTGTGGGTCTATAAAAGTCTATAATGGTGTGAATCGCAGATGAGCCATTTCGCAAGAAGCGGATGGTGCAAACTCATCTCCTCAATTGAGCTCGCTCGAAGCGGATGCCATCGATAAATCGCATTCATTGCCGTCACTTTCTCGATTGGAACGACGAAAATTACAATGCTCATCTTCGCTTCTGGAATGCTGGACGCAAGTAAGCATCGTTTGTAAAGCCTGCATCTAAGAAGAATGATGATATGAAATGGTTGGCGATAAAAATGGTTGACTTTAGAAATAGTTGACAATAAAAATAGATGAGAGCGAAAAAGGTTGGCGACAAAAAAGTTTCACCATAGAAATGGTTCATTATAAAAATTGTGGACAATAAAAATGGTTCATGATAAAAAAAGTTGACAATAAATTAGTTCATGGTAAAAAAGTTGACGATAAAAAAGTTTAACGTTAAAAATAGTCCATGATAAAAATAGTTCATGATAAAAATAGTCCATGATAAAAATAGTTCATGATAAAAATAGTCCATAATAAAAATAGTTGATGATAAAAATGGTTGACGACAAAAACGTTTGCTCATAAGAATGGTAGATAATAGAAATGGTCGACGATAAAAATGGTTAACGATAAAAGTGGTTGACGATAAAAATGGTTGCTGATATCAATTGTAGATGATAAAAATGGTTGCCGATACAAATGGTGACTGATAAAAAAATAGATGATAAAAATGGTTAACAAAAAAGGATTGCCACTAAAATGATGAAAGTCAAAAATGATGAACGTTAAAAATGATGAACGTTAAAAACGATGAATGTTAAAAATGATGAACGTTAAAAATGATGAACGTTAAAATCAATGACCGTTAAAAATGATGAACGTTAAAAATGATAAACGTTAAAATCAATGAACGTTAAAAATGATGAACGTTAAAAATGATAAACGTTAAAATCAATGAACGTTAAAAATGATGAACGTTAAAAATGATAAACGTTAAAATCAATGAACGTTAAAAATGATGAACGATAAAAATGACGAATGTTAAAATTGATGAACATTAAAAATAAAGAGTTGAGAAAAGTCTAGAACCTCTGCAGCGCGAGTCCCGCTCTACTTAAACGCGTTTCGCAGTTAGTACCATTTAACTTATTCATAACTGCCGCCGAGGAAAACGGTTCTTGGAGTTGCACTTCGGTGCTATTTATTATACGGTAGTACTAATGCAACGTCTTTAAGACGTTACAGTTACCAGTAAAAACCGCCATCGCCAATTTGGCCGTTTTTAGCGTCCAGATAAGATACGAAGCTAATTAAGCTGAGTCTGGCCGCCTGCCCCAGATTCCTCTTTGTTTCACACATTAAGTTTGATGGCACTACATGCTATGGATATGAGGTAGTACCTCATCTTGACATATTCTCGCAGAAGGTGATGATGCTTCAAGCTGTGAAATCCATTTCGGACATGCTAGCAAATTATCATAGTTAATACCCGGTAATAGGTAGTACAGGCTGAACGGTAGTACTAGGTCATGGTACCACGTTATGTTCGTTTATCATAATAAAATCATGACACTGCCGGTAAGAATTGCTCTACTTGTAGGGTTTTAAATAGAGTACTGTTTGTGTAGTTTGTAGAGCATTATTTGTGGGTACTACTGTGAGTACCAGGTGAATACCAATGTGTCACACGTTTGCGAACACACGTCGCCATCGGTCGCCTCCGGTGCATTGAATTATAAAATTGGCACTACCGCGAGCGGCACAAGAAGTACAGTTAGAGGAACCTAGAGCTGCAACCTTGGACGACATACGACTTCTGCGGCGAACGCGGAAGACTATCACGTTCCAATGCGTCTGACTCGACGGTCTTCAAACTTGTCGCCTTGTGTGCCGAAGTACTAACCGGAAAACGGTCGTTTTCTTAAAAAAAAACACTTTGCTATCTCTTGGGAGACAAAATCTGCTCAGGTGTTATCGATCAAACGATGGTACTACTTGTTGGTGTGTTTGATGGTACTACTTATTGGTGTCTTTGATGGTACCACTTATTGGTGTGTTTGATGGTACCACTTATTGGTGTGTTTGATGGTACCACTTATTGGTGTGTTTGATGGTACCACTTATTGGTGTGTTTGATCGGGTCGGTTTGATGGTACTACATGCATATTTGATGATACTAACTGTCAACCCAACGCCTCCACGCACGTTTTGCACAACAATTTGGCGCGCTCGCATGACAGGAGCAATAAAGTATGCATAAAATTGCGAAAAATCCCAAAATAGTTGCCGGTACTATATGGGTACTGCCGCTTTGTCAGATCGGTCGGCGAGGCGAGGACATTTTGGGTTAGTAAAACAGGACGTGCATATGTAATATAATATTTAAAATAAACACCTAATTGCCGAAGAATGCGACTCCTCGGTTTGTTGTCGGTAGTACCTTCAGGTCCGAGGCTTCAAGCTGGCGCAAAGCCATTTGTCGGATGAATAATTGATGAACCATTATCCGCGCTGTGGCACTCGCGAGGAAATCTTGCACGAACAAAAGATATGTAACAAGGCCGAAGAGTCCACAATGCACTTACAGTTAGACAGTACCATTAGTAGTACCCGATCTATTCTGCGGGGTTCTAGAACCTTTGGAGTATTTGGCGTTCTTTCTAATTGGTATTCTAATTAACTTACTCTGTTATAATTAGGGATTATGTGCGATAGTACCAAGGTAGTGCCAGTGGAGTATTAGTGTAAATCTATGGCAGTACCATGGTGGTACTTTTGTGGTACTTTTGTAGTACTATTTAGGAGAAATGAAGTGAGTCGTTTGCATTAGGTAACGCGATCTGAAAGCTGAGGAGAGCCACGCCCGAGGATTGCGTCGGCGGACAACAATGTTAGTACCAGACTTGTGATAGTACTAATAACATTGTGCATAACTTAATACGTTGCATTGCTTTGTCCTGATGAAAATTATGGTGCGACAGCTTGCTGCTCTTAAAACTGGATTAAATAAACATTACGTCAGGTTGGTTTCTAGACCAGCGGCGGTCTTCGCTATAGAGCAATTCTTTTACATAACAGTCATTATTTTATTATCATTATTTTATTATCTTAACCACTTAATTTGTGTGTTCTGATAAATGCGAATTCGCGTTTTTGTTGGATAATGTTGGGTTTGTGTTATGAATGTGCATTTTACGTGAGTTTAATATCTAGTACTGCTGTAAGTATATGTGGTACTGCAAATGTGGTACTACAAATGTGGGACTACAAATGTGGTACTACAAATGTGGTACTACAAATGTGGTACTACAAATGTGGTACTACAAATGTGGTACTACCAATATGTGGTAGCACTGCTTACATATATGGTTCTACTTAAATAAGTTGCTACTTATATCTGCTACTAGTTAGATGTATTATTATTGCTCATGTGTGGTACTAGTTATACGAGGTACTACTTTGCTCACTTCATGGAACCGCGGCGGCACGAAACGTTTAACAGCCTAATTTGAAATTTAAAGCGCAGGTTGGCAATTTTGTTGCCGAAGGCTTCTCGCGTCCGAAGCCACAAAAATAATAAGGAAACGGATGAGGAAGTTCCAAAGCGTTCTGTTTGGACACGTTTCGTTACATAATTCATTTTGGAACACCGTGTTCGGGGCACACTATTTTAATTCTGAACAAGATTAATATTTTAAGATTAATATTTCAAGATTAATATTTGATTGAGTAATATTTGTTTGAGTAATATTTGTTTGAGTAATATTTGTTTGAGTTATATTTGTTTGAGTTATATTTTTTTCTTCATATTAACAATACCTTGTGTTCATGCGGGTACCAACTGATTGGTACTTGTGTTATTTTTACATTTGTAAAAGGTGTGTTTAACTGAACTATTTCTGTGTTGAATTGGTGAATTTCACTAGGTTTAATTCAATCATTTTCATGTTTAATAATTAAAATTAACCATAGTACTGGATGGAACAGGGCCATAAATGTTTTTATGGCGTATTCACTTTTTTATGGCTAGAAGAGAAAGAGCCATAAACTTGTTTCTCGTTATTAGGCAGAAAAATTCAGTGAAAACGGCTCGCCTGAGTTAGGCATAAAAACTAACAAGTATTATAACTATGTAGGTACTAATGTTATGGTCTTATGAGAGCATTTGGTCTTATGACACTATTTGGTCTTATGACACTATTTGGTTTTATGATACTATTTGGCCTTATGATACTATTTGGTCTTATGACACTATTTGGTCTTTTGAGACAATTTTGATCTTGTGGGACACTTTGGTGTTATGAAACAATTTGATCTTATGGGACACTGGTCTTATGAAACAATTTGGTCTTATGAAATAATTTGGTCTTACTTTATTACATACAGAGTGTCCCAAGCAAATCTATCACGTAATTTATGGATGGTCCCCGAACGAGGAGGATTTATTTGCTCATCAAATAATGTCGATAGAGACAACATAACGTCTTCTATCTTGTCGCCTATATACTGTACTGCGAGCTCTAACTGCTCTCTTCAATAAACGGTGTCTTCGACGTGTTAATAAATTGTACAGTTAACTCTATGTACTTATAGACGGCTTTGCTAGTTAATTATTACCTTCGCTCTTGTATTTTAATTACTGTTCTAAACGTCTCGGGATGGGCAACACTTATCCATTAGAGTAAACTTATGATTTTTAAATATTATTATTTAAAAATATTAGTTATAATAATGGGACGAAAGAAGTGATAGTAAATAGCATATATGCTAGTAAGCAGATCTTCATTTACAGCTCTCGCCTTAATGGCACTGGCTTGTTTACGTCACTATTGGTTTAGGAATATTGGAACAAATAAACTCATTTAAAAATATCCATAATTTTAATCGAGAAACGGATCTTTTCGCCATAAGTTGTGCATAAAATTAAAGGTTACGCAACGACATATATCCTTTCTCTGAATATTACAATTGGGGTGTATTGTTGAATGAAAAGAATCCGCGGAACTGGCGATAAAATCTGAGGAAAGGCGGCTTTGGAAAGTGCGATCCTCTTCTGTCTGCCGTCTAAGGCGACTTCGATCGCTTCGCCAGAAACAATAGAAAACGAAAATGGCGTGTCCGGACGCGCATAAGAAGTTTTCAGATAAACTGATGATACAACTTAACTAACGCTTTACACTTTGTTGTTAGTTAGGTACTTATTGCTTGGTTAGTTATTTGTTGGTTAGTTATTTGTTGGTTAGTTATTACTTGGTTAGATATTAGTTAGATATTAGTTGGTTAGTTATTAGTTAGATATTAGTTGGTTAGTTATTAGTTAGATATTAGTTGCTTAATTTGTTAGTTAAGTTATTGATTGTTGTTGATTAATTTGTTGGTTAACTCGCGGGTTAACACTCCTAACCTAACCAGGAAAGATTTACGTAGGTTAATCATATCATGTAGGCCTTGCATAATAATTATTGTTGCTATGTGTGGATAGCGGAACATAGCTCTCATTGTGTTGTGTAATTTGGGCTGGGAACTTATTGAATACTAACGACCAAGAGTGAGAATATTAAAATATGTGATTTTAGGTTAGTCTGTCGGCCATTATGCAGGTATTTATTAAATATATTTGTAGAGCATCTAAGCTATTAGTTCAGAATTATAGCTGTTATTATTTATTTATTTATTTAGGTGTCTAAACCGGATCGTCATAATATATATAATATAGTATATAAACTAACTAGTACTACATGGAGTACTAACTATTTATAGTACTAGATTCGTCTAAATGCGAGATTATACATAATTACATATTGTTATTGTGAAAGACCTTTCAAAAACGAACACGTCACGAATTATTAATTAAACATGCGATATGAGGATTTAAGAGAATTTTTTGAAGACAAAGTAAAAGTGGAGAGCTGCCACATTAATGTTTTCTCCGTTGCCCCATGGCATTTAATTATTATTGCCTGATTTGTACGAATATCTGCTCACATACGTAATAATCATATTAATAATAATAATAATGATAATAATAATAATAATGACAATAATAATAATGACAATAATAATAATAATGATAACAATTATAATTTTACTCAACACCACAATTTCATTATTACTTCAATTCAACGTAATTAATTATAATTAATGAATAATTATATTAAACCAATCCAAACAATTTATTAAAGAAGGTATTAAATGCGAAATGTCAAATTACTTATGTTACACAGATTATAACATTATGATTATTTAATGTTAGCTGACGACTCGTATAGATACTTGAATGACCGGTTGAGGCACCAGAAGAACTGATCTCTTAAAACCCATATAGAAAGTAAAACAATATGAGCACTCTGATGCGTACATAGATAATGCTTTATCTCCGAACAAAATCATTGTCCTATATTTACAATAAATAAAAATTAACTGAACCCTGGGAACCAGGTAAAATGAAACAATGGCCGAGTATTCGCGCCAAGCTTCTCATCCGTTTTAATTAGACGATTTTCGTTCTTACTCACTTGTCTGTACACTGAGAGACATATTTGTGGTAATACGTCTTTATGGGAATCCTTATCTTTTTTATTACATTTACTACATTCCACCATAAGTAAACGTTGCTCAAAAAATTAATAAATAAGAAATGGTTTAGTTAACACAACATTTAGCAACTTAGTAACTATAATTGTAACTATAACTATAACTGTAACACTTATATAGTTATAGTTACTACGATATAACTATGAATGGTTAAGGTAATTAATTAACGAAATCTCTCTTTGATTTCCTCAAAAGCAACCAGCAATGTAAACTAAAGTAGGTTTTTATGCTGCGACGAAAAATTACATGCGGAACACGTTTGGACGCGAAGAAGCGAAGAATTCTTCAACATGCTTTCAATATTAATTTCGGCACAAATTACGTGGAACTGGAATTTGGTTCGGCACCAAAATAGGAAATGGACTGTTTCGCGACTAACACACATTTGTCAGATTATAATAAACTTTTTATTCACTTAAAACTTAAACGAGGCGTTCAACCGTTCCATTTTTAAACATTCCTTATTTATGCCTTAATAGTAATAACAATAATAATAATAATCTGGAAATAATAATAATAATGATCACAATAAGATCATCATAATATATTTATATATGTCAAGATAAGTAAATATCCTTCATAAGGAAGAGAAAGATAAATGTCAACTAAATACCACCCACCTCATATATTATTCATAAAATTAACAATTACCAAACCTATGAATGACTAACCTGCCAATAGATCTGTTTATGTGAGTCCCAAACTTTCCAATACTATATTTTTCTTTTATTTTACAGGTAATTCTGCTGTGCTCTCAGAAAGACAATCCTTAACCTTCGAAGAAGAACGTAAGTTTCACAAGCTATTTAACCGGCATTCTAGCCAATTTCCCAATTTATTGGAGTAAAACCGTAATTAGTGGAACATAAACGTTATTAATACCAAATGTTCGATTGCTAGCGAGTTTTCCATGGCCTTGAGAATTTGTGATTAATTGAACTAATCTGTGGTAAAATTGACTAATTTATGATAAAACAGAGTCACATCTGATAAAATATAGCAACTCGCCATAAGTAGATTAGGTACTACCTTTTAGATTATCTTGATGGTACAGTTCCATCTTTAATTTAGAAAGTGAAAAAATCTATTATCCAAACCTGACCAGCGTCGTAAATCACCTTAAAGATCTCTTCGTTAGATACGCCAAAAACTAGAATAGTTCTTGTTTACTTAAATTCTTGCGACATTCCAGACAAAATTAATTGCGAGTTATTATTACTGTTATTATCATCATATTATTATCATTATTACTATCATTATTACTACCATTATTACTATCATTATTACTACCATTATTACTATCATTATTACTACCATTATTCCTATCATTATTACTACCATTATTATTAAAATTATTATTATTACCATTATTTTTAATTACGAAGCCTTATCGCACCTACAAGTAATTACGAAAGCAAATTAGCTCGAATTTTCATAACCTCCTACGATTTGCGGAATTACTTAACGCATTTCGCATGGTACTACCTTAATTGCCTTATTTGGTTCATTCCCTCGATTGCTAACTATACGCAAGTCTGACAATAACATAAACATAATCATAATATTGTTTGCTAGTTCCTTACGCTCAAGAATTGTACTGAGGTACTACTTTGTATTAAAGTACTACCTTGTCATAGAGTACTACCTCGCAGTACCGTCGCACAAATGCACTAAATGCAAATAATCACTAAAACATTGCTAAAGACTACTCTAAGCCAATGCAAATAATCTAACAGGGTTACACTGGACATTACTCGTCGGTACTACTTCAAATCAGTACTTAGACTTACGTTTATGGGAATTGAGCCACTCGCTCGTTCGCTACCGAGCAGCGATATGTGGGCCAAACGATAGTCGGTCAGGCGGTTCCGCCCTAGGCCAAGCATCGTCGAGGATGATAGTAGTACCGCAGTACCGTGTCCTCCTTCTTCGACTTGCCGGATTGTAAACACCTGTTTGGGACGTTGGAGCTGATTGCTGAATACTGTGCGTTACAGCCAGCGTTTGCGAAAGAATGTAGCAGCGACACATACGAGTACTACCCAACAAGTACTGCCATAATTAAGATATCTCAAGTACGACGACAAGTACGACAACAAATACGACAACAAATTATACAGTAAATACTATTACAAGTACCACAACAAGTACAATAAGTACGATACCAAGTACGACAACAACTACTGCAATAAGTACGATATCAAGTACCTCAACAAATATGACAACTACTACAATAAGTAAGATATCAAGTACGTCAACAAGTACCACATGAGCGAGCACTAAATGTGTGAAAACGATAAACGCATTTGTACGACACCGCCGCCAATGAAAGTGTTCCCATGCAACGACCTTTCGAGATAAATATTCAGGAAGTATTAATATCGCCAGAGTACGGTAGCACCTGCCGGTAGTACCAACTGGACGACCAGCTGAACCATTCATTATTGCAGCACAATTATTGCACTGTGGCGAATCTGTTCCCGTTCAAACTGCGCCATTATCTAAGGTAGAACCTTGGTAATGATAACCTAGAAATGGTACTACCTAAGTCAGTACTTTAAATCGGCACTCTAAATCATCACACTACATCGCTTCAGTAAACTGGTACAGTAAATCGGTACTATAAGTCTGCACTTTAAACGGTACTATAAGTCGGTACTATAAGTTGGTACCATAAATCGGTACTATAAGTTGGTACTATAAGTCGGTACTATAAGTCGGCACTTTAAATCGATACTATAAATCAAAACCATAAATCGGTACTATAAATTGGTACTTTAATCACCATTTAAAAGGCTAATTTCGCATGGATATCAGCCACCAAGGTGGAGCCATTTGCTTTAAGGTCTGGCGACTTTTCTCTCTCTTTCACTGAAAAAATGATCGCTTGCAAGGTGATCCACTTGAGCGCTGAATTCCTCTTTTGAGTCGTTCGCTCATTATTGCAATGCAGCTTTATGTAATGCGTATTGCACACACGCCTGACTTATACGTATGCAATTTTATTCAGGAGAACGCACGCAAAAATAAGAACACTACAAAGAATGAAAAACCTCATATCTAGGTAGTACTCGTACTATTCTAAGTTGTACCGGTACAAATTGTACTATTATAAGTACTCCCGGTGCCATTCTAGGCAGTTCCGGTATTATTTCTAGGTAGTACCCATATTACTCTAGGCAGTACCGGTATTCTTCTAGGTAGTATCGACACTACTACAGGGACTACTACTACTACTATTACAATTATAGGTACTCCTGACATTATCATATTTATTCCTGAAATTATCATAATAGATATTCCTGACATTATCATAGGTACTATTACAGGCAGTGCCGTTTTTATTCTAGATAGTACCGGTACTATCCCGAGCAACATGAATGTGCACTAATAAGCAAGCAGCTGGCAGCGTCCTCGATTCCAGCATTTAAAGCCTCAAATCGTCACTTTCAATTGCTTGGCATTCGCACCTATCACGTTTTCTGGTACTGATGCTGATGGTACCCACCTATAGTTGATTCACAGCCTCGTGCCTCTGGCTCTTCGAGAGTTTGCTTTTTCCACACCTTCCCATTCCGCATTCTAGAACAAAGGTAGCTTCTCCGCGGATCGAGAGTACCTCCTCTAACGCGGTACTACCTTACAAATCAAACTTAAAACGCATTATGCAGTTTGCTTTACGGATTTTACATGATGCATTTTAGCTTACGTATGTCACCCAAGGATTTATGAGATTTTACATTAAGTAAACAACTATCCTTAATCCGCAAACCTAGATAACTTGGTTGCACTGATTGGTACGTCCACCAAAGTAGTACCGATTGGATGACGAAATTCGGAATAACTTGTTCTGCTTAGGATTGCATCTGGTAAATAGACTGTATCTGCGTCCTTACAAGAAACTTTTGTCGCGTAATTGATTGGACCGGACCTCACCGGACGAACTTTCTTTTTAATAGTACCTTCTTGACGATCGCTTGTCTACAATTATTGTTGATTTATGCGCTTCTTCAGCTATTTTCCTTTCTTCAAATAAATTTAATTATATGACAATTAAGTGGAGAGTGTTTTGGCTGAGATTGCTAGTCTTTTAGCCATTATGGTATTGCCATAACGTCGTTGCCCATAACAGTGGTACTACTCTAACACTGGTGCATGTTTAACTTTGGTTTGGACACTCCTGCAAGATGCTAGTGAAGAGGCTCATCTTCACAATTGCTTCTCGCTTAATACGCGTGACTCCCGGAAGCCAATTATTGAAGAAATTCGCTTTTACTTTCACCTGCCGCAGTACCAGCAAAGTACCACAAAACCCAGCTCTCATGAATTCGTCATAGGTGGTTTAGATCTCTTTCAATAATATCCTGTGTTAATTGTTCGTAATTGGTGTTAATCATCTATTGGCTTAGGTCGTTAATTACGGAGGATGCGTTAAGTAGTACTGACAACAAAGCAGTATTAGCAACGAAGTAATACTAAGCATCAAGTGGATCTATAAACAAAGTAGTAATAAAAATAAAGTAGTACTAAAAATAAAGTACTTATTAAAAAAGCAAGTAATACTGAGACAGAAGTAGAACTAATAATAACGAAGTAGTACTAATAACGAAATAGTACTAACAACGAAATATTACTAACAACGAAATATTACTAACAACAAAATATTACTAACAACGAAATATTACTAACAACGAAATATTACTAACAACGAAATATTACTAACAACGAAATATTACTAACAACGAAATATTCTAACAACGAAATATTACTAACAACTAAATAGAACAAACAACCAAGTCATACTAATAACAAAGTATATCCGATTCGTCGCCAGGGAAAATTCGCCTGGAAAGGCGTTCTTCGATTAGGTAGTACCTCGAGGGTACCACCTATGCAACCATTTGCATATTTATTAAGGCCGCCGAATCGCCTCTGTAATATTTTAATGCACATGAGTTACGGCAATAAAATGCTAATAACCTCATAGACAGAAAAGGATTTATCGTGCAAAAACAGTTGAATGGTTGAATGACTGTCAAGTGTAATATGGAAAGGAACAAGTCATCCTTCAGTTTAAATAGTTCTTGTTAAATGACAATGAAAATAATTAGATGGCACTCATAATAAAATGAGTTGTCAAATTAGTAGCAAAACTAGTACCACAGGTACTAGTACAATCGATTTTAAATACCACGGGTAATAAGTACCACAGATAATAAGTACCGTGTCTACAAAGAACTACAGGTACTAACTACCATCGCAACTACTATTAAGGGTTAAAAGTATCATCGGTACTACGTACCACAGGTACTAAGTATTACAAGTACTAAGTACCATTGCTAGTAAGTACCTCAGGTACTAGTTGTAGTATCGATAGTTACTATCACTAGTCAGTACTACAGCTTTTAAGTACCTCCGATATTAAGTACCACCGGTACTATTGCTACCAATAGAGACCTGTTGACACCTGCCACAAAGACAGATTTCTTGGATCCCCGCCGAAGGAATGCGGGCATCAGCGTCGTCGCGCTTCAAAACAAGCGAAGTACCACCAGTGCCGGTACTCCTGGTACGATTAGTGTGTCAGTGGTATCACGTACGTGCTGTGCAGACACCCACGGCCCAGAATACGAGTCCGTCTGTGTCTCATGTGCGAGAGGATCGACGTAGGCCGATTGGTGATGAGGCCCCAGGCTTCCTGCGACCCAGAGACGGTACTACCGCTAGCTGTGACCTACACATCACTTGCTGTGGATGTGCCTATGCTGCGATGTGTCTCAACTGTGGATATGCCTATGAAGCGGTACTAACGGTTTCGTGCATATGCGCTAGACAGATTTCAGATGACGTCCCTTAGAAATTATATAATTTGATTGAGAAATAAAATGAATGTCGAATAGAGATGGTACTTATGGTACTAACTCGGAGTTTCAACAGCGTTTATGCGTTGCTGTATAGTGCATCTGCTGCGACTTGGAATTGCATTATTACGAAATACGCACCGATAGTGGCTCAACCATAAAAGATAGTACTGCTGCGCTATGGTGTGCTGGTAGTACCCAGGCTGTAGAATCCGAGTTATTCCGTTTTTAAGTGTGTAGTGCTGATCGATGCGAACGAGTTTAGTCTACACAGTTAATTCAACACTTTTTATAAATGGCTCTTATGGCTCTTCCCGTTATCACGGACTCGCACCAATACGAGTACCAACTAATTCCGCCTTTTCTTCTTCCTCTGTTTCTACTTTTTTCCTGTATTCGTCGTTGGTTTTATCAATTGTGGGCATCATTTGATAAAATACGCAAATAACGAACAAACAAAAAGAATAAAGTAATAGAAATAACAAAGAAATCAAAATAATAAGCAAATAAAATAAACAGAAGAGAAAGAAGAATCTAGCCTAAAGTAGTACCCGGTACTACAGCTTAGTAGGTTAGAGAATCGTCGTCAGAATCGTGACCAGAAAATAATAATTCTTATAATTGGGAATTTCGGCCGCTAACAAGACCAGTGAATCTGACTCAACCTGACGCAAAGAAAGGAGAAGAAAGTGTGAACATTTTTTCAATAGTTTTATTTTTGTCCCACAGGGAGTACCACGAACATGAATCTTTGAGGATCGGTAGCAGGCGAACTAATAGTTCATTAGAAATTATTTCTTATAAGAAATTCTTTCTTATTAGAAATTATTTCTATGTGGACTATAATCCTGAGATAAAAGCGTCAAAACCAAGAAAAATGCATTGGACTTGTATCGAAAAACAAAGAGAAAAGTCTCCGCCTCGTATGCTTATGGTAGTACCGACACTCGAAACCTGCAACTTTCTCCTTCGTCGTTCATATAAGCGAATTCATAATAAGCGGCATAATTCGTTGCTAAATAATGGACCGGTTTTTAAAACCGAATGAGAGCCTACGTAACGCTGGAGGTCGCTTTTCCTGAAGTAGTACCAACGGTACTATTTTGGTACAAAAGAAACCAAAGATGCGCACAAGTGCAGTGATTGCGAATATGTAGGATCTATGCAATGTTTGATGTAGTGTTTGATTTAGTGTTTGATTAACATTGTATGTTTGATTAATGTTGTATTTGATTAATGTTGAATTTGATTAACTTGTAAGGAAGGATGATTGCGAGTACTACCTTCGGAATTAGAAAATGAAAACTGAGCCTTAAAAATGTTTTTCTAAGTCATTAGTGGAGAAAGTGGCGACATTGTTAATGCCCAGTGCGTACTTGCTTTCTTTCAGGTTTTATCTTTCGCGTTAAATTTCAACGGTGTGAGCGATCATCGGTACTACCGATAGTACCACAAATAAATCATAATAATCCTCAGACCGTTCGAAAGGAGATACACGTTTTGCTGTCGGTAATTATGTACGTACGGTCTTCTCGATAATTATTGGTGAGTCCGTTGGAATGCTTCCATCAGCCGAGGAACAGGTACTACCGAGACGAGAGGGGAAAAGGATATCGATGCTGAAAGTGTGTCAAAGTAGGCGTTGACCAAGAGACTCACCATGGTCCATTGACGAGACGGACCTACGGCCTGCGGTTTTTCAGCGAGACCTCGAGAGGTACTAACGAGATCTTTGAGGAGTTTTCCAGCGGTCGTACTGCGGTTGCTCGCGAGCTAATCGGAACAAAACTTCCCATTGTAATGAATCGATGGTCAGCGACACGACGATTAAACATCATCTTTCCTCTTTTTAATCAATTACTTCCATTTAAGTTGGTACTACCATTGAAATTCTACTATAGTACTATCTTTGAAGTAGTGCAATGCTACTTCCGTACTACTATGCCACTACTCTATTACTGTACAACTAGTACTACTAGTACTACTGTACTACTAGTACTACTGTACTACTAGTACTACTGTACTACTAGTACTACTGTACTACTGTACTACTAGTACTACTGTACTACTAGTACTACTGTACTACTGTACTACTAGTACTACTGTACTACTATACTACTAACGTAATAGTTTACGCGGATGTTGAAAGAATTGGTGGTACTACCTCATGGCGGTAATTTGTTCCGAACGTTAATCGATTAATGGTGAACAAAGTCATATAATGCAATTTTTATACATTATTTCACGCTATAATGACTGCTTTAGTCAGATGGGTGTTGAAGTGTATATGCGAATTACAGTGTGGTGTTTAGTGGTAATAATAGTACTAATAGTAATACTAATGGTAGTAATATTTATAATGAAGAAAATAATATTAATGCGAATCGAATACAGCGTTTCGTGTAATTATACCAAGTAGCCGATTGCATTCAACGTTTTTAATACCTGCGACCTTCGCAAGCATTCCAATTCCAAAACTATGTAGAGGTATTACCTGTGGTACTAATGCACGAACTAATAATTATAATCTACATAGTAATAGAATGCGAAACATAATCAAGGTTGTCCCATTAAGTATGCAAGTGTATCAGTCCTTGCATACTTATTGTAAGAACATTTATTGGTGTTGTGGTACTACTGGTGGTACCATCAAAAAGATGAGTCGGACAAGCGTAACAGTAAATGCCTGCTCCTCCCACAGGCGGCACAGTTATGTAAATACAAATAAATATGCAAATACATAATGCGAAATTTGTATGCGTAGGTACCAAATCCTGTGAAGTAGTACCCATTAAGGCGGTTTTCCGGATTTAAAGGCAAGCGAGACCTTCACCTCTCACGCAGAGCGCGTCATCTTCGTTTTATCGCTGTAATGACAAATACCATACATATTTGTATAAATACGAATTTTTTATTTATAGATTCAAAAAAAAGTATTACTAAGGTTGCAGAACGTACCATTGTAGAGAGTACTAGCTAGTAGTAGATATTGATTAGTGGTAGTATTTGGTGATTATTTTGAATAATAATTAACTGGTCAGAGGTTGTCACGAAGGTCCAATTAAATAGTAATGAATTACCGATGAATTATGGTGCAAGAGTAGTAGTACCAAACACGAGCGGACCACAAATTGGCGTAGCTATTATTGGCGTTGCTGATGTTGGCGTTGCTATATTATTGACGTTGCTATTATTGGCGTCGTTATTATTAGCGATTCCATTATTGCCATCGATGCTTAATTGCCGGAGAATGATCCCAGCGGGCTTTCTAGGTCAATTGGGTTCCCATTCGTTTTGCAAAATCACGCTGGCGTTTAATGTCGCCGGTACTACTCTTCATATCTGCCCAAACCATCGGATGTTTCCTTAGCTCTCCTCGATGAATGTAGGCCGGTTTTCGCCTTCGTCCACGACTCGCACGAATTACTGCATCATTAAGCAGTCAGTGTGAATTAAACGTCAGTACTCTCGTTGGTACTACCAACTATTCTACGGATGTAATTTATGGTAATCGTAAGGTAGGGCCAAATGAAGTTGATTAAACAAAACGCAGAGCAAACAGCGAATGGTGTCGATATCTCGGCGCTGTCGATGGCCGGGCGCTTTCCTATCCGCGCGCACCTGACGGTACTACTTTTATCGCTGGCTGCAAACGACCTGCTAAGTGCCCAAATTACGCCCACACGGGAGGAAGCGAGACAGGTGGGTCTCTCTCGAGGAACCGAGCAAATGGATGCTGAGATATGAAAGTTTGTTTGTCCGTCACACCCAAATCGAATGCCGCGCTATATTCGGGTACTACCTTTGATGCTTAAGCATCGCGGAACCCCGCCCGTTTGCTGATTGGGCGCGTGAGTACCTAGTAACACAAATTCCGGCCGCAGGTGCACTGGCGGGAAAGATGACGAATGTTTGGCGGTGCGTAAGGTTCGACCGGGTCTACTAAGGTAGTACCTCGGTGTTATCATTGTAGTACCTAGGTAGTACCTAGGTAGCACCGATATAGTGCCGATGTAATATTTAGGTAGTACCGATACAGTACCTAGGTAGTACCGATGTCGTACCTAGGTAGTACCGATGTAGTAACACTGTATTGGTAATGTAGAACCTAGACAGTACCGTGGTAGTACTGAGGTACTAACTTGGTAGCACCTGCAGAAATTTACAAAACAATGGAAGTCATCCAGTTGAATTGCTGCGCATGCAAACGAGATGGTTGACTTTCGTTGAATTTTAATAACGGGTAAGTAGGATAGGTATAGTGCCGGTGGGGTATTTGGACTTTAATGTCAGAATTTGCAATTTCAATTACTTGGTGACGCAGTGGTCATGATTTCTCGGCAATTATTTTGTTTTGATATATTGCCATATTATCATATGGTATATGCCATAATATCATATGATATATGCCATATTTTCATATGGTATATGAGAAGATGTTGTCATATTATTTATTTCAATTTTAACATTGGCTATCTTTTTCTAGGAGACAATGTCAATACATTGCCGAGAAGGAGGCGACAAGAAGGGAACGGTAAGTCAATTTTGGAATTTGATTGTATCAAAACCACTGAAGCTTTTAATTCACTAGTACTGTAATACCGTAGTACTTGCTATTATTATTATTTATTATATGTAGTACTACCATGAATGGTACTACATATTATGTTATGTCGCCGTTCCGTATGTAGCCAATCACATCAATTCTGTAAATTATGTTTTTCATGTATGTAATGTACAGAGGTAATGTAGAAATTCTATTTCCATTTTTTTAAATCTCAGCAGGAATTTTTTGAATGTAAAGCATTGCATGATTTTTGTTCTTCACCTTTCTCGCATGAACGACTAACGTGACTCATGGTCACAATTTTTTCTAATAAACCAGGATACCAAAGTTTTGAGTCACAATCATTATAAACCCATTATGTAGATATTCCTTAAAAGGTAAAAGTTCACTTTTCTCTGAAGGATACGAGTACTAATGACATTAGTGCAAGTTATATGTGGTACCAGTACAATTATATGGCTTTGTCGCGTAATTCGGCGGATTCTCGTCTCGAGCGAAAACGTTTTAATCGTTCAAACAAAGGATCTTTCACGATTTGCTAATGCTTCCAATTACGTTTGGAGTGTTTGCTTAGAGAGAAAATCTTTCCTCGAGGCGAGATCTTCATGGTAATTCGATCCTTGACATTTGAAGAGTAAAAGTATTGAATGCAGTTATTAAAATTCTGCAAAAATACAAGGAGACAATGGGCGATTATCATCGGAAGAAGTTTGTGAAATATAGCAATCTTAACATGATAGAATTGTTTGTTGGGGGAATTTTTGATGGAGGAAATGAGTACCTATATAAGTGGATCCAGGTACTTTTAGATAAATATTATGAAGATGAAGGTACTATCAAGATGAATACTTCCAGATGTATATCGCCATTTGTATATAGCAAAGCCTGTAAAATAACATGCAACAAAACTAAAAGCCAAAAGTCGTACCACTCATACAGGTGGTTGTACATAAGGACTCATCAGTACTTCTGCATGTTTTCATCTCACTCCTGTCATTTCATTCTCATGTATTTAGCCACATAAGTGTTAACAAGACTCTCATGTTTCTGTCTCTGTTATATGTTGAATGTTACTGTACAAAACTGATATGTCTGTCTCTCTCCCTTGCTCGCCTCTTGTAGATGTCACCACAGTCTTGCTGGTGGATAGTCAAGGCCGATCCTCGCTAGGACGGTTCCTGAGCGTCAAACCGGACGTCGGTGTCCTAACCTCCACAGCCCGCACCTTCATCCAAGAAGGCGTCACCACCGAGTACGCCACCCAGGTACTCGGTACGACCTTAGACAACGGACGAATCTACGCCCAGCTTCTCACCAAAAGCTCTAGGGTTCTGTACGATGATTCCCCTACTAGGTCCTATTCCCAAGATTCCCAGAAGAACCAGAACCTTAACAACAACCAGAATATTAACAAGAACCTTAACAAAAACCAGAACCTTAACAAGAAGTGGAACATTGACGATAAGTGGGATTTGGACTCTCTCGGTGTGAAGAATCCGAACTTTGTCAAGAACACCGACGATTATATCTCGCCCAATCAGGTGGTGGAACCCTACTTGGTGTTCCCCACAAAGGGGGTGAGTCAGAACGAGTTTAGTCCAAACCAATTCAATCAAAATGAAGTCAATCTAAATCAAGTTAATCGAAATCAAGCCAATCAAAATCAGCAGAACCAAAATGACCAAGGTATCCAATCAGAAGAACGGTCCCAGCAAGAGCCCCCAAGGACCAACTTGGAGGCAAACGTGGAAGGCGATGAGCTCCTCAAATCCGCCCCATCGAATAACCTAAGGTTCCCCTATGGTCAAGGGGGCGAAGAATTTAACCCTCAGAAACCTAGCAACGTTAAGGTCTTCCAAATTTACCCTCAAGCCTACGAATCTAGGGATCAAGCCAACCAGCAAAAAATCATCAACTTAGAGAACGAAATCTCCAGGCATAGATTCGGAGGACAGAGGGAGAACGAGATAGAACCTAGCAAAGTGAGAGAGTGGGACAACATTCCTACCTTTACCGTCAGGAACGAGTTTGCCCCTTCAGGGTTCTCCTTCTTGGGGGACTTACCCGACTTTGATGTTAGTACGGAGAAGAACAAACAAACGACGGTCGCGGAAAGGAAGGCTAAGTTGCTCTTTAAAGCAGGGTTGGCTTTGGGGTTGCCGAAGAACGACCTAAAGACTGTTACCTATACGGGTTTCGCTGACTTTACCACGACGGTTGGGGACACCGTTATAATCTTCTCTCCTCAAACTTCGAGTCTTCCCAGACATGAAGGAATTGGGAAGACTACGAAGATCTCGGTGGAAGCCACCATTAAGCCTACGGTAGTCCAAAATATCCTGAGAGACGAAGCGACCCAGAGAGTTGGGGGAACCCATAGAGTTGGGACTACGTTGAGAACCTTCCTCAAGCATGAACCCGAAGACATGGAGACCCAGACCGTCGAAGGGCACAAACTGGACATGCAAACGTCCTTACCGACAATGGTCATTGATGCTGTTAACAGGAAGGGGAAGAGCAAGAGCGGCAAAGGCAAGAATGGCAAAGAGGAGGAACACGAAGACATGGAGGCGAAATCCGCGGTTTTGGCCCATGAGCAAGGTTCAGAAGGATCGCCCAAGTCGGTCATAGGGACCACAGGTGGACGAGCCACGATACTATTCGATTCTAACGAGGATGTGTTTTCTGGTTTCGGGTCTTCTTCAGATTTCAAACCTACTTCAGGCTTTGAGTATTCTTCAGGATTCCCAAAGGATTCCTCAGCAATCCCGGTCTTCACACCAGAATTGATCGAACCAAGCGAAAGGACCGAACTCCAGATGTTGACGACGCCCTCAGAAGACGACATCGCCAAGATCGTGGCTTCCCTAGCGGCCAAAGCACACAAGCAAGCGACCGAACCGTTGAAGATGGCCTCCAATACGGTCTTCTTGGACAAGGACAAACCAGTGCTTCCTACGTTGGCTGGTAGCGAGAAAGAAACGAAGGTTCAGGGTGGAGCTACCACGATCTTCTTCGATGATGACGTCTTTAGTACTGCTCTGTTCGAGCAAACGACCTTTAAACAACCTTCAGTTGAAGACAAAGACGGAGGTTCCACCACTGGGAAACCGTCAAATGATGCAGAATCTGGAAAGGACCAAAGCGGAACTGATTCTACAACAACAACGGAACACGTCCCCGAAGGCACAACCCGACAAGACGAAGACGAACACATTTCTACCAATGAAATCTTCACCCCAGGTGAAGATTTGTACACAACCCACGGGATCCAAGAAACCACCCCGCATCTTGAGGTAACAACTCAAGAAGAAGATAATGATACGGAAAGACCTGCCCAAGATGTTCCATGCACTGAAGGGATTAAAGTGGTCCCCTCGACGGTCTACAGGACCCTAACCTACCTAACGACATTCTTCATTCCTCAAGAAGACTCGACATCCACCTCAATCAATTCTAACGTGGTGGTTCAGTCGGAGGTCGCCTTCCAGAAGCAACCTTGCGACATCAAACCTTCGAAGGTCGTCCAGGAGGCAACGTTGGAACCTTCTGTCCAGACTGAAGAAGTCAGCACTTTGAGGCAAGAAGTTCCTTCAACGGTTGCGGAAACCACCACAGAGCACCATGGTGATGTTGAGGAAACCACGACGGAGTTCGTTGGCACCACCATTAAAAACGAAGATGACGACAAAAAGGAAGATGACGACAAAAAGGGAGATGACGACAAAAAGCGAGACGATGAAGACAAAAAAGAAAAATCCAAACCAGAAACAACAACACTAGATGAACCACAAGAGATAACAACCGAAAGAGACGAAGAAACCACTACCCCGGAACACACCACCCTGGAAATAACCACA
>JAWQRP010000361.1:0-30209 GCA_033557875.1 Quadriops clusia
TATGCAGAATTACTTGACGATTTAAAATATGTAAAAAAAAATTCATCTTCATCATCACTTTTATGGATCCAAGTGCGCTTGCGCAAAAACTATGCGCGGCAAAACAAAACACTACTAGCGTTTTTTGCAGCTCTTTAGCTGCTGAGTAAATTCTGCAAGTTTTATTGTTCTAAGTTTATTAATAACGCTGTAATTTAAGTGGGTCGTCTTAGGTGGACCACCCTGTATATATCATGCATTTTTATACACTCATTTATATTTAGCAGACAAAAAATTCGAAATGAAGCCTGTAATATGTACTACAAATTAAATAAGTGAAATTAAAGATTACAAATATAACTATTCAATATTTTATTTGCTATTTTAATAGCTATTTTGTATGATTTAAATTTTATAAATTATGTATATGTAATCATATAATTGCTGAGGTAGCAATTACTATTGACTCAGTTGATGGGGAATAGAGTGGATGTTATACAATAGAAAAATACCATACAAACGATAACAAAAGGGTTATCCAAGTTTTAACCGTTGTTTTCAATATTTGTTAAATATGAGAGTCCATTACGTCTACTTGAGTGTAGTACATTGGTATATGATTAGACAAGACATGTGCCGAGTAGTGAACCTTTTTGTTAACTTTAAAGTTTTTTACTTATTCATTTTGTTAATAAAATTTGTGAGAGCAATCAACGTGGCTTTTTATGTTTTTGCAATTACAAACTCATGCCAAAAATTGATATTTGCAGACAAAATGACAGTTCTTTTAATGCGATTACTTTAACAATCAATGTAAAACTAACGTATTGTGTTACAATATATCTGCGGAAAGTTTTTGCAACATGAAAATTTGATCATGATTTTTACAATTAAAAATTTATTATTATTACAAATAACTGTTAATAAAATGACAGTCCTTTTAATCCAATGACTCTAACGATCAATGTAAGACTAACATATGGTGTAACAATATAAGTATCTGCGGAAAGTTTTTGCAACATGAAAATTTATAATTATTACAAATAAGGAGTGAGATTAATATTAAATTCATTTCAATTTAAATAAATCTCAATTCACAAAATATGAAAATATCCCTACTACTATTATGTTGTTCTGTTGGCTACTATATACGTTACTGGTCCATAAATTTTAGTGAACATGATAACATGCATATGTTGAAATTGTAAGATTAAAATGTATATGTGTACATGGTAATAAATATATGTCTACATGGCTGACCGTGATTTTTCACAGGCATTAACTAGTACAGTAAAACTTCGTAATAAGAGACCCGGTTATAAGAGATTCCCGCCTATAGTGGACACTTCTTGTGGTCCCGAGTACAATTCCGTTTAAATAATGTATTTATTTCCCGGTTATAAGAGACCCGCTTATAAGAGATTCCCGGTTATAGTAGATAATATTTTGGGTCCCGAAGGTACTTTTCCCCGTTTGTTAAGAGACAACATGGAAAAATTGTTGACTGCCCGGTGCAAATGCATTGAAAGAAAACATTTTCGCACAGGAAAAAAAATGCAACTGTACCATTTGTTATTGAATAGATTCACAATTAATGTTGCCTCTCCGAGACTGCGCAATTCCCCAACGAAGGACATATGTGAGGACTGTTATTGTTAAGATACTGTACTCTGCGCGTTATGCTTCTGTTCTCGTTTCTTTAAGCCAGTTTCGGGTAAATTAAATATTTTGATTTGAAATTTGCACTGTGATGACTGTGAAGAGAAAAATTTTGTCAATTGTGGAGAAAGCTAATCTTATTAAGAAGGTCGAGAAACACTCAGGTGTTTCTTTAAGGGTTATCGCAGAAAAGAAAATTTTAAATGTCAAAGTAGGAAAACATTTGAAGAAGATGCACTTTTAATTAGTAGACTTTCAAAAGATAGGCTTTTATAAGAGACAAAAGTCCTTTTCTCCGGGTGTCTCTTATAACGAGGTTTTACTGTAGTTACATTATAAACGTAACAGTTTTAATACATTTGAAACGTTATTTTGCAAAAATTTTCCCGCGAAACTTCCGTGCAGCTGAACTTATTGCATCCCGTTTGAGTTTTTTCTCGTTCTTCAAATTTTGTAAGATTTGCGTCCAATGATCATTAGTAAATTCATCTCTCTTTCTTGTCACATTTGATCTTTTTCTTGACGTTTTCAGGTTTAGGATAGACTACAGTGGGTAAATAACTATATCTGTCAAAATTTAACGTTTTCAACAGAAGCATATAACAAAAGCGCAACAAGAGTAAACAAATCATCGCATACTTAGATTTATAAAACATGTGATAACCATGTCGAGAGAAATTACTTAACTCGACTATTTCCAATATTCTGAACGTATATTTGAAAAGGTTGCAACTATTGGACAGAGGTAGTAATTAAGAACTATGTAACTACTGATGTTAAAATCTAATCTCTTCACATGTGAAATTTCAGCGCCTGAAGAAGGCTGAAGCATCAGTTGAATGTGTCGTGCTGCTTAATAAAGAAAATTAACAAGAACTGAAAATTTCATTTCATCTGTACACAGGTTGTTGGGTTTAACTTAGAATTCAAAGTCATTAAAGACTATAAAACAGTTTGTTTGACTGTATTCATTGTCCTCCTATTTCACTGGTTTTTGATTTCATTTTAGATAAATGTGTACCTCTAGTGTGAGTTAAAAAAACACAATCAATAGAACTTCGTTGCTACTGAGTCTTATAGAAAAATATATCTTTTCTACTTATCTTGGCAATTATTTAAAACGCAAATTGAATATGAACTAATTTTAATAAAATTGTATGTGATAAGAGGGCTGACTAGTAAACAAACCGCACTTTTCAGATATCTCAAAAATGATTAGGCGGAATATGATGAGGTTTTCGCAGATGCTTTAAAACATGATTTGAAAGGTAACTACAACGCCTTTTTGGCAAAATATATAATTTTTTTTTCTTTCTTATCGATTATCGTACAAAATTTCGCTGTGGTGACACACGTTACAACATAAAGAGCATTTTATCTTTATGAAATTTTGAAAAATATTACCAATTTTTTAAGAAATCTGAAAAGTTCGAAACGGATTCAAAATTCCCGCGACGGGATAGATATATGTCGTCGTTGATGTTAGAGAAGGACACATGTCAATGTTTACAAATAAGTTTGTTTACTGGTCAGCCACCTTAAACATTGTTCTTTTTCATAGGTGTAATATTGTATAAGTTGGAATACCACAGCTAAACTAACTTAAAATTGTATACAGAAATTTATTTGATTTAACTCGTTTAATGATGGACCATTGTAAAAAATAATTCTCCCGATATAATAATAACAAAATCTTAAATCAAATTTTGCCTCTGCTAAATGGAACAATTTTTATTTACCTACTTGTATTATGAAAATTTAAGGTAAATTGTTCAAATATTAACTGAAAGCCTGAACTTTATTTTTGTTCTTATTTCTTTTTGCCATTTCAAGTATAGTGCATTAAAATTAAAATATAGTTCATTAAATGCATTACTTTACTAAAATAAGATTGCATTATAAATGTTATTTAGGTCACTTCTACACTTCATAACGTCATTAATATAATTTCATTAACTATAATAATGTAATATAATAAATTCAAATTTTGCCATAAAAGAAAAACAATTCTGTTTTTAAATGAAACTGTGTACTTAAAATATTATGTATTTAAAACTGTAATTTTATGAGAAAGAAAAATAGGATAAAGTATAATAATTTAAATTATACTCAATGCAATTTTATCTATTAAAAATAAATATTGAGTGCTTGTGGATTTTATTATTCTGAAGGCAACTTGAAAAGATAAAACACCAGGAAGCCTTTAATTAAGAAAGGATCATTCAGTAATATTTACTTACAAGGAAAATGAATTACTTTACTTGAACGTTTCCACTTTTGTTTAGATCTTCTTCAGGACCATTCTTATTTTTTTAAAAGTATCACAAAACATATTAAAGAAAGCTGTATTATAAAATAGAATATATATTTCACCATTTACACTTTAATTTACTTTTATTTTTTCAAATGCAAATAATTAGTTTATAAAAAAGTAAGAATGACCCTGAAATAAACTCAAACAAAGATGGAAATAAGTGTTGAACCCAGCAAGGAGATCAATTTCAGGAGAAAGAAAAGAAGTTTTTCCTTCCAAAAGATGTAAATGTAAACCAATAAAGAAAATTTTCAAATAAATTTAAAAAAGTATTTTAGTCGTGAATGTGTGTTTTGTTACAAAACCACTCTGACACACACACACTCATTACATCTCGAGTTTTTAATTTGAAAATTAAGAGTGGGATAGTGATAACTCATGCCTAATTTAACCCTAACAATATCCTCTTGACGTGCTGCGCCTGAAGATGACCCGGGAGGGTTGAAACCGGTCGCCTAAATATAATATTATAACAAGGAAACAACCTCTTTATTCATTGTTAAAAAAGTATATTTATTACATCTTAAAGTCCATTGATGGAACCCAATAAAAATATACTAAAAGTCGGTAAATTTAATAATATAAATATTACATACTGGATAAATACATCATATTATAGGCCATGTAATGATAAATACTTAATTTAAATATCAATTAATTAATACTATTATTTTATTAACACTATCAATAAAAAACTAAACATCTTTTCACTAACATTACAGGAATCAACGCCATCTTCGAAATGCTCCGCAACATCCTCCACGAAGGCCAACTAGAAAAGCGAATCCAATACATGATTGAGGTAATGTTCCAAATAAGGAAGGATGGCTTCAAAGACCATGCAGCTATTACAGAAGACCTCGACCTTGTAGAAGAAGAGGATCAAATCACCCACCTCATCATGCTCGACGACGTAAAAGCTGCAAACTCGGAGGACATTCTAAATGTTTTCAAATTTGATGATGCTTACGAGGAGAACGAAGGTAAATACAAGAGTTTGAGCAAAGAAATCTTAGAAACGGACAGCGAATCTGGCTCTGGTTCCGAGGCAGAATCTGGAGATTCCGACGTTTCTGACGAAGAAGGCGATGATAGCAACGAGGAGAAAAATGAGAGCAAAATCATCGACAACACGGAAACGAATCTAATCACTTTGAGGAGAACTATATATTTGACGATACAATCGAGTTTGGACTTTGAAGAATGTGCTCACAAGTTAATGAAGATGGAATTAAAGCCAGGTCAGGAAATTGAATTATGCCATATGTTCCTTGATTGCTGCGCCGAGCAGAGGACTTATGAAAAATTTTACGGTCTTCTTGCCCAAAGATTTTGCCAAATAAATAAGGTATATGTGGAACCTTTCCAACAAATTTTTAAAGACACCTACTCGACTACTCACCGATTGGATGCGAACAGACTACGGAACGTAAGCAAGTTCTTCGCACATTTGTTATTTACTGACGCTATAGGCTGGGAAGTTTTCAATGTAATGCAGTTGAACGAAGCCGATACAAACAGTTCTAGTCGGATATTTATTAAGATTCTATTCCAGGAATTAGCGGAATATATGGGGCTTGGAAAGTTGAATACAAGACTAAAAGATTTGACTTTCCATGAAGCTTTCACCGGATTGTTTCCGAGGGACAATCCAAAAAATACGAGATTTGCTATTAACTTTTTCACGTCTATTGGACTTGGCGGGTTGACAGATGAACTCCGTGAGCATTTAAAATCTGTTCCCAAAACTGCTCCGATTGTTGAGAAGAATTCCGAGAATGAGTCTGAAGATTCTTTGAGTTCTTCCAGCAGTAGTTCGGAAGATAATGGGAGTGATAGTAGTAGCTCGGATTCGGATTCCAGCTCGGATTCATCTGATGATGGCAAAAGGAGGAAAAGGTCGAGAAAGGGACAGAAGGAGAAGGATAAAGTGAAAAATAAGGAGAAGGATAAAGCGAGGAATAGGGAGAAGGATAAAGAAAAGTATCAAGAGAAAGTCAAGGAAAAAAACAAAGAAGATAGGAGAGACAAATATAGGGATGATAATAATGAAAGGTCTAAAGAAAATACGGAACGATTTAGAAGAGACCATGAAAGATTTAGGGAGGATGAAAAATTTAGAGGAGAGAAGTTTAGAGGAAATGAGAAAGTTAAAAGAGATAATGAGAAAGTTACAAGAGATAGTGAGAAAATTGAAAGAGATAGTGAGAGGCATAGAGGATATTTTGGAGAAAGTTATGAAAGTAACAAAAAATCAAATAAGGAGAATGAGAAAAGATTTGAAGAAAGGTCGAGGTTGCAAAGAGAAGGGAGGAAGGAAAAAGAAGAGAGAAATCGAAGGAGATCTAGGCCGAGAGACGAGGGACAAAGCACAAAATATGAAACAGAAGAAAGAAGGCGAAGGGGTTATGAAGGTTCAAGGCATGAAAAGAATAGGGAAAATGAAAGGTTTGAGAAGGGATATCGTGGGAGGGAAGAAAGGTACAGAAAAGAATCGGAGGGTAAAGAAAGGTATCGCAAGAGAAGTTAAATACTTCAATTCTAATAGAATTCGGTTTGTATTTCATATGTAATAATAGCGGTAACTGTAAGAATATAAATTATTGTAATAAGAGAATTCTTGTATATAGCCGTTTAATTTTATACATAAAATATGTTTATAATAATTTGTAAGTATTCAAGATTGATTAATAAAACAATGGATTTAAAATATATACTATTTAATTCATTTTAAAATTATTTTCTGGGGCAGGAATCGGGACATGCACATTTACAATCACATTTCTTTTCAGCTGATTTTGGATCATTGCACAAGCATCTGCACTCACATATGTTAGTCTTGTCTTTGGCGTATTTTTTCTCGTTATTGTCTTCACAATAAGCCAAATCGATGAGTTTTTCCGACATTGGAACAAATACTTTAGGAGGTACGTGTTCTTTCAGAAGTTTTTTGAAGGTTTCTATGCATACTAAACCTGTCTTATCATTTTCAAGACCTAGTTTCCAATATTTATCAAAAGATTCGTCTGTGAATTTGTAACCGATGTTTTCAAAAATTTGTCTGATTATTTTTGGTTCTCTTGGCTGAGACAAACAATTTTTAAATTATATTACTGCTATAGAATTTGTTACAGTGGATACCTTGAAGAAATCCCTATGATTTAGGCCATAATTGGTAAAAATGCTTGGATTAAGAACGGCTCCGGCAGTAGTTTCGTCACCTAAACTTTCTAAATCGGCTCTGCATTCTCCGGGTCGAACCATTGGTGCAGGTAAATCATATCTCCAACTTGGAATTCCTGATGCAGGTAAGACTATAAAAAGGTTTTATGAAAATATGTATAATTTAATAATAATTATTTTTATTAATTCTTACCTGAGTTATCAATAAATAAAAAGTCACAATTCATAGCTTGGTATGTCGTAACGTAGTATTGATTCTTTTTAGGAATATCTATAAGAAAGATCATTTGAAATATAATTAAAATATGTTGTAAAGTCTTGTTTAGTCCTACCCTCAATTTTAACTATTTCCGGGAGTGGATTATTTATATCGATCAATTCGGTATATCTTGGATAAAATATTTTGTCGTCTTCTGCAATTATTCCCATTAACCTTAGCAAAGGCTCGATGTCTTTCGGATCGAAATTCAATCCTTTGCATTCTAACAAGTCGTACAAAATTTTTTTATCTATCCAGCCTGTTTGTTCCTGGAAATTGATTCGTTGTTATCAGAGATATTATATTGTCATGAATAGTTGTAACAGAAATTCAGAAATAAAAATATTAATAATATAATAATAATGTATAAAAATAGTAATAAAGAGGTTCACCTTATCATAGTAACGAATCCATCCTGTGAAATTCTTCATTTTAAAATGGCTTTCTCGTCTCTTGAAAACATAAGCTCTCAATTCGTTTAAAGTGCGCATCCAATCCAAGAAATCTCTTTTGAAGAGATTTGGGGGACAGTCGGCATCTCGACATAAGTCCTCGACGCCATACATATCTCTTTTACATTTCAATCCGAAGCGAAAGCCTTTTGGTACACGGTCAATGTTTTTGTTTCTGTACGGAATGAAATGTATTATTAAATAAAAAATGTAATATTATATAACAAAATTAATAATAAAGTAAAAATAAAAAATATTAATAAATGAAAAATAGAAGCTTGTGACATTTACGGGGTTAAAGCTTTGCCCACAATGGGCTTATTCTTCTCTTCATAGTCTGCTTGTAATTTGCTAACTGGAATAACGGGTTCTTCAATGTGCCACTGGCACGCACACTTGACCCAAATGCCTCGAGGATCGTAAATGGTACTGTGGCCATAACATTTCTTTGGGTCATAAGGAGGTTGCAAATATCCTCGACTCACTTGTTCTCCGGGATTGTAGTTATCATGCGTTTTTTTGTACAACTCGTGGCCAACTTGGCTGTCATACAAAACTTCATAGATAGTCTTCGGAGGGTTTATTAAATCCGCTACACTTTCCCCTGAGGAAATTATAGACTTCATTATAATATGAAGGATTTTGTAATAATTATCGCAAATTTCGTACACCATTTATTGGACAGTTACAGTCAAGTACATTGTGCATTTGTAATAATTTATTATATATTTATCGTTTTACCTTTGACTGGCTTGGACCCATACGTCTCTTCTAGGGGGTCCATGCCTGCTGGAAGGCCGCTTATTCGATCACGACAATCTCCTAAATTTTTATTCCAGAGAGATTCGTAGGGTGTTTCCTTCAGTTCGTTTATTATAGATTGGTATCGGCTTTTTATCGGTGGCATCATTATTGGTCTTATCTAATATAAATAATAATAAATTAGAAAGAATAATAATAAGGACAATAATAAAAATAAAATTTAATGCACTTATTTACCTCTGTAAAAATCCCTCTATGCCTGGTATTCTCCATCTGTTGTTGCTTCCAAGGAATTGGCTCCTTTTCCGACCAAATCCCAGCATCATGTTTCAATGCTTCTATTTGGTCTTCGAGCGGGTACACATTAAAGCAACTTGCAGCTGATTCGTTAGGAATAGTAAACACTTTTCCTGCCTAAAAGGAAAGAAAGAGAAAGTAACGTTAAGACTTGTAGAAATTAATCTAGTAATGAGTATTTTTGATACACATAATTCGTACAGCGCATATAAGTGGACTTCTATCTATAAACTTCCCCGCATTGGCCATAACCTCCACTTGAAGACGACTAACTAGGTCTGAAAAAGCAATAATAAAAGCTTTATGATGCATAATATTAATAAAAGTAACGAATAAAACGAATCACAATCGCGTGAAGTGAAAATAATAAACGTATTTTGATGTGATCGCACACAGAACGGTAGAAATTCAAGTTTGGCGCCCATGCGCGAGTTGGTGGATTTTGACAACTATGTCCGGTGGTACATCCAATGTTTTTTAATGAAACCTTCATTTCTCTCTAGAAATTGATGTAAATTACCTTCAGGTAAGTGCCTTAAATCGTTCGAATATTCCTTTTATACCCTTTATAACCTCGGGGGTCTCGAATAAAAATTAGAGGCCTCAAAACATAAGAGAAAACCGGAGTGAAATTTTTTAGTTGTAATGGTAAACCTGTCAAGCAAACTGTCATTTTGTCAGTTGTTAAATTTTACTCAAGATAGATTTTGGTGCTCGTTGTAAAGGCCAGTCTCGACGTTTCTTTCGTTTGGATGAGGTTCAAATTGAGTTAGTGCATCGCTAAATCGTTCGCAGCAGCGGAATTTCCTTTGTGTAAGGTAGGTTAGTCCTAAAATGGCTCGTAATTGTCTTTTACCGTGTCAAATGCGTCATAAGCTCATTAGCAAGCCTTGTCCCGTTAATTCGGAAAATTCGGTTAAAACCTGTTGAATATCTACCAAATCGCCGCGGTTTTGGAAAAATCTCGCCCGTTCGAAGGCCCCGTCAGCTGATTTGCGGAATTTCGATCGCCCTTGAATCGAATCCTCTACGCCCCCTTTTCCTTCCTTTGTCGCTTATGTTAATCGCATCTTCGCGTCTTTAACTTAGACCCATTAATTATTGTCATTTCCTGTCCTTTCATCGCGTCTCCTCTTATTACAACTTCGGATTGGCTTCATTACAGGCTGGAGGCTTCCAATCTTCACAGGATGTTAGATGTCAACCAGACACCAACTGCTCTGCACTGAGTTGGCATTATTTGTTCTCTTTAATTGGTAGAAAAACTAGTTGCAACTTTGCGAGTACTTATTTTGCCTTTCTTGTACTTATAACAAACCGTTTAAACTTACTTTGCAATGTAAAATGCTGATCTATGACACCTTTTGATTACCTACTTGTGATAATTCCCTCTCGATTGTTTAAAATACGGATACTATTGATAACATTGTTGCATGTAGAGTAAACGTTCGATAAATGCAACAAGCCTGATTCTGTGTCAAAAAAAGTTGCTTTTAACAAATATTGCACTTATTAAAAATGTGTTCAGTTTCATGTGAAATATCACTATTTTGTAAAAGTGCAGACTCTCATTCCATCCTAAGATAAGATTGGATCCATGACTTAAATTCATCCACTTAGAATCACACCAACGGTTTTGAGTCTATAGAAGACTATGGTCGTATTATGATACTACCTCTGTTCCAAAATAGTTGCAACATTTCACTTTTATTTTTGTCCCGAAATAATTGCAACATTTCGTTATATGTAAGAAAACAAGGAATTACCAAACAATTATTTTTTTATTTAAAGAGGAAACATAGTTACACTATAAATATAACAGTTAAACACATTTGAAAAGTTATTTTGCAAAAATTGTCATGTGAAACTTCCAAACAGCTGAATCTATTGCGCTCCGTTTGAGTTTTTCTCGTTTTTCAAAATTTATAAGATTTGCGTCTGTTCATCATTAGTAAATTCTCCTCTCTTTCTTGTCACATTTGACTGTTTTCTTGACATTTTCAGGTTTAGGATAGGCTACAGTGGGTAAATAACTATATCAAAATTCAATGTTTTCAACAAAAGCATAAAACAAAACCGCATCGAGTGTCAACAAAATTCGCCCAACGCACACTTAGATTTATAAAACATCTGATAACCATGTCGAGAGAAATTACTTAACTCAACTATTTCCAATAATCTGAACGTATATTTGAAATGTTGCAACTATTTCAGGACAGAGGTAGTATTATATAGAAGAATAAATAATAGGCTTGTGCGTGGTGACGATCCCGGATCAATCCGGGATCAGTTCACAAACTAGAACAACGTATATGCGGCATTAGAAAGCAATAGGAAATTTATTCTAACTATGTTCAAGAGGGTACATATATTTCGCATGTATATATATTATTTGTTTTATTTTTTGGCCTTATTTGTGCGGTACTGTGATGCGTGAACCAGTCCCGAATCGATCCGGGACCGTAACGCCAACACGTCTAATAAATGAAAGACATAAGTCAGCATACACCATCAATTAAATAGGAGCAATAGCACTAGCCATGGGCTTTAACCATGTCGCACTCATATTGTAATGCTTTTGTGCCGAAAGAAGAGTATGTCGTGGCTTAATTCTGAACGGTTAAATCTCACATCCAGTTGAATTATAGGCTGCTGGTTTGAGCATCAGCGAGCTTAACACTTTTCAAATACGTACTATATATTCTTTGCGACTTCACCTGCTGCAAATTAAATACATTTATCAATTAAAATTCTTGAGGTAAACTTGTTGTTTATATCTATACGACATTACGTCCGATTGGCTGGTTTGAGAAAAAAAAAACATTTACAGTTTCTATTACTTCTTGATTAATTGCAAATTATTAATCAGACGTGAATTTATTGCTGCAGTTTACTCAGTTTTTTGTGTTTTAAATTATCTTCACCTTACACCAAAAACTAAAAAAAAAAGTTAATCATCTAGTAATAAATCATTTAACATAGTCATTTACAAAAATAAATTGAATAAGGCAATTTTTGGCATGAATAGATGAATTAGATAAGTTATTGAAACATATTTACTGTACATATTTTTTTAATAATTCAAATAAAATAATCTATTTTTAATAATACAGTATTATTAAATTCTTTAACAATGTTAAATTTTGAGTAATACATCTTCCTCCTCTCCATTTTTTTCGACAATCTTCTTCCCCTCTTTAATTTTGTTATCGTAAATCAGTTTTTAAAATATTCTAAGTCTTCTCTTTAGGATCAATTTTTAGCAGAATGAGAAATTACATAGTACCATTCTAACATCAGTTACATTATTTTCCTTTACTGCCAATCCTTTTGAAATATAAATTAATTACTTGTTTTATTTCAGAGGTCAAGATAGATTAAAATTTCAAATTACACATTCCTGACAAAATGTTTATTTTTATTTTTTTTTTTTTTGATTTTGATTCTACCATATCGACATTACAATGTTCTTCTCCTCTAGTTGTTACTGTTCTTCGTTTTCTTTCAATTACATATCATCCTTTTGGCAATTAAAAATGATAAAATAGCAAAAATGGACAACTTTTAAATATGCCTTTGATGTTTCCTTCCTGGATTCTATTTCACAGTTTTATAACTTAGTCACAGGTTTGCTATCATGATCAATGGATTATGAAATGAAGTTTAAGGTACAATCAAATCTAAATCACGACACTAATTTGAAACGTAATCTTTGTCTTACTGGAGAAGGCAAGTTTTGATGCGATACAAACCGATGGATAAATTGACTTCTGAAATGATATCTAATATTCTGTGTTTTAATACAGGATTGGACTGTTTTGACAAAATTTCACTGTCTTAGCAAATAGCACAGTAAGATGTACTTTTTGTTGCAAACTTATTTTTGGTTTGAAATGGATAAGACGAATTTTGGAATGAAACCCCTCATATCTATCTTAACATTGAATGAGTATCATTATATGTAGAAAAGCAGACTACTGCTTTAAAAACATCCTAAAAACTAAAGATAAGTAGACTTGCAAATTAGTTAACCCTGAAAATGTAATAGGTCATCCCCAGAAGAATTTCAATAAAATGTGCGGAAATGCAAAGTTTTTGAAAGTAAATGAACTAACGTTACGTGTTGTGCGTGAAAAGCATTTCACCGAGAAATGTTTCAAAACGGGAAAAGGGAAATCGTTGCATAGGGATGTAATTCTAGAGCGGATTCGCCATTAGTTTGGTAA
The DNA here is from genome assembly GCA_033557875.1 of Quadriops clusia. Taxonomy (NCBI): domain Eukaryota; kingdom Metazoa; phylum Arthropoda; class Insecta; order Coleoptera; family Hydrophilidae; genus Quadriops; species Quadriops clusia. The sequence continues at coordinate 13,132 of JAWQRP010000361.1, forward strand.
ACTTCATTATTTTTGCCCAATTTTTGATGAAAAACCTATATACAGTTATATATGAAAAATATTTTCCTCTGGTTACAATATTAAAGTCGAGAAGAGGACAAGTTATGACATTATAGTACTGCCAAGTCATGCGTAATTTGCAATGACGTCACTACCATATTTATCCCGAACCCGCTCTAGTAACAAACCTTACTTTATGAACATCGTGTTTTTATTATAATTTTTGAACCTCGCCGAAAGGTGCCATTATAATTTATTTAACGACCAACTCTCGTATCCCTTTGCTATTCTATAAGACTACTTATCCAATGATGTTAGTTAATTCTCGTGAAAAAGTACAGGCTGCCGTATATAAATATCTTGTGACATGAAATTTTTTTAAGAATGCATTTTTTATCATAAACTTAGATTGAAACTAAAGATGCGAATTATGTTGATTTTATTTACTTAAATTCCAAGAATCCTTGATATCTCGTCTAGAAAGTCGATAGGTCAAGGTCTGTTAAACCACATATAAAAGGGTTCTTTCCAACAGGAAGGTTTGTACGGTGCAATGTATAGTACATGTTCTACTTCGAAATCGATTTCTGCGCATGACAGTACAGTGGACGATTTAATAATCAGATTTGTGTTGGAACGTTTTCTGCACTACAAGTTGTACCAATTCTGAATTCGTCAAACTTCGTACGCAATCGTAAATCACGCACCAATAACAACGCGAATTCTTCCCCCATAATTAAACTGCGCATGACAGTAAAACTAGTACATGGTCTCGACCGTGTACTGTTTTGGCGCTCATTTTGTAATGCGCATGCTCTATACGGTTCATAGAGTCTCTTAGAAAGAACCTAAAGTAACTAAGTAAATGCAAGAAATATATGCCTTAAATTATTTTCAACAAAATAATATCAGCAAATAACATAGTCGGAATATTAAATAAATACAAAATGAAGAATTAATTTGAATTACAATGATATTGCTTGTTCGGCACATTGAATTATTTACTCAAATATGCAATACAACATGTATTGCAGTTGTGCCACAATTATTCTTATACAGCGTGTTTCACCTAAAGTGAAGCACTGAAATTGTGGCATTATTAACAAAGATAAAATTTCCAAAATTTGAGGATAACTCTACGCATAAAGGGCTACAAAAGACTCAAATAAAATTTTTGTCTAACTCTCCTACTCTCGCATGCGTACATCAAACTGTAGAAATCATAATCATGATAAACTTTTCTTTTAATATCCTTTTTCCGCTGCTTATTCTGGGTACATCTATGTAAATATTGTTTCAAAATATTGACGCAAGCGCACGCAGTGATTATTTAAAAATCAGGTTTTTTTAAAATAACTATAAATCCTTTATTTAATAAGTTAAAAAATGAAGTTTTTTATTATCTATTCAGTTCATGAAATATTCAAAACTTTCCAATAACTTTTTTTTCTATGACGTACAGTTTTCACGCAAGTACACATCACACTAAAAAAAAACACCACTACCATTAGGTTTTTTAAGGAATTGTGGTTCCCGTGGGATTTCCGCACACAACGATACCCATATTGTGTTGAAATATCTTAATTAACTCACTAATTTATGCATTTAATTGAATGCAATGCCAAAGTTTGTCTGGTCGACTGCACGTAGATCTGTATGTACCTGGTAGCAGCATAAGCCAGAGGTGTTTAAACTCTTTCTATTTAGTATTTCACGGCACTTTTACTACAATAATATATGACCTATTTAGTGTTTGAAACAAGGATGTCTGTCGAGTCTCTCTCAAATAGATATATGTTTCAAACACTGAATAGGTCATAAATTATTGCTATCAGGTACATACAGATCGACATGCAGTCGACCAGACAAACTTTGGCATTGCATTCAATTAAAGCCATTAATTAGTGACTTAATTAAGATTTTTCATCACAATATTGGTATCGTTGTACGCGGAAAACCCAGGGTAACCACAATTCCTTAAAAAAACGCAATAGTAATGGAGTTTTATCAAGTGTGACGTGCGCTTGCGCGAAAAATGTACGTCGTAGAAAAAATAGTTATTGGATAGTTTTGAAGTATTTCATGAACTGAATAGATACCAAAAAATCTCATTTTTTTAATTTATTAAATAAAGGAGTTATAGTTATTTAAAAAACCCGTTGTTTAAATAATCACTGTGCGCATGCGTTAATATTTTGAAAACAGCGGAAAAAGGATATTAAAGAAAAAGTTTATTATGATTATGTTTTTTATAGTTTAATGTGCGCATGCGCGAAAGGTAGAAGAGTTAGACAAAAATTTTATGATTGGTTTTTTCAATAAAAAGGATCCTTGTAGTTTGGTAAAATATTTATATTGCACTACCGGTTTCGGCCAGCCTCCGGCCTTCAACAGGTGCTATGTCAGTTAATTAGTCTGTGTTTGCAGAGCGATCAGCGCTGTAATCCCACATGATAATTTAATTTTTACATATTTCACCCTGGATAGCAAATCCTCATGTGGGATTACTGCGCTGATCGCTCTGCAAACACACACTAATTAACTGACATAGCACCTGTTGAAGGCCGGAGGCTGGCCGAAACCGGTAGTGCAATATAAATATTTTACCAAACTACAAGGATCCTTTTTATTGAATAATCCAATCATAAATTATTACCTTGTTGGGTTATCTCATTTGTACAAAAATTTTATTTGAGTTTTTTTTAGTCCTCAAGTTTTGGAAATTGTATCTTTGTTAATAACGCCACAATTTCAGTGGTCCACTTTAGGTGAAACACCCTGTATAAAGAAACCGCTGTATGGATTTGAACAAAATTTTGTATGTGAAATTATAGGCATATGTTATTGACCACAGTTCAGGCAAGAGGTTTTCTTGAAATTTTGCACACATAAAATTTTGCATAACTTCAAAAATTTTAAAATTAAAACCTAATTTAATTTTGAAATAAAAATCCTTACTTGTTTAAAAATTCCTTTTATTAGGGTTAATAAAAGAATTTTTTTAACAAGCAAGGATTTTTATTTCCCAAATATGTATAACGCTAGGCTTGCAGTGTTCACAACTACTAAAACTTTTTTGTTGAGTTTTATGCCAGTATTTTAAGTTCGAACACCCTCGTACCCTCAAGGGCAACAACCAAAAATTGTGTAAGTTTTGGAATTCATATTGGAAAAAAACTCAGAATAATAAAAAAAAATGTAGAATAATAAAAATAATAAATAATAATAAAATTAGTTATTATTAATACATTAGTCCAGCAAGTTTGTGTAAAAGGATCTAATAAAAAGCTTTAAATTGTAACATGGATGTGTTTCTCTATTATTATTATCTGGGCCTTTGTTTCCATGGATTATAAGTTTAAAATTAGATTGTGCATTGTCTTAAAACAGTGAAAGACAAAGTAACTGTTCAGCCTTTTATTTACGCATTATTAGTTGTTTTGTTTGTGAAAATATTGTGCAATTACTTCCTTAACAAAAGCAAGGCACAAAATAGGACAGTTTACATTTTTATAATCCAAACAGGAAAAATGCATATTGTTTTTTTATGTATACAAATTACCACACCCATACATATACCTACCTCCTCGAAAAAATCATTATCATTGTTTAAACATTATCTAAAACTAAATACTTGTTTGGTATTTTACTTCAACAGTTAATATTAATTAAATAAAATAAAATAAGTCTAACATTATTTAGGAGTTTGATTGCATACAAACGACATCTATTGGGGAAACTTTCCCTGGAAGAGTTGCAAGTCATTAAAAATCACATTTTCTACTTATTATTTGTTTAAAATTATTTCATAAGCGTATTGTAATTATAATCTCAAGGTGATTGCATTATTCATGCAATGAGGGTTTATACACTGGCCTGCAAAATTACGGGAACATCTACGAGCAAGCATAAATTTCGGTCATTTTCAATACTCTGTAACTCTGAGCAAAATGACCATCCGAAAATGTCATGCAGATCATTTTATAGGAAAAACTCTCTACTTTTTGATGTCTTAAGCAAAACGTTTCTATTTCCAAAGAAACCCCCTTTTCCATGTGAGAAACGAAGGACCGAATTTTTTCCGTAAAATTTTCAAATTTTAAACATGTCCACGGGCCTCAATTATTTTTTCTGATTAATTTTTCCAATCAACTTTTCTTTATGTGTTCCAGTTTAAATCATTTTCTTGTGACAATTTTTAACTAGCCTATTGTCAATCAAAGAAAAAATTGCACCTTTGTCTTTTGACAGTTGTAACTTCCGGTAGCAAATTACAATATGCATTTAGTCTACGGCAGAAGAAATCTTAGGACATTCTTTCCAATGTTGTTGCGTACAATTTTCCATAGCTTGACTTTTTTTATTAGGTTAATTTCGTTCAAACTGACCTTGAAATTCACCAATTCGCAGGGTCGCATAAAAACTGTGGTCACATTGAGGACATGGGCGTTAACATTGGGATGTTTAAGTTTTTTACAAGCGAAACCTATCAGTAAAACATGTTCAAAATTTCAAGACGCTCAAAAATGTTTTCATTGTGTCCCTCCGTTTTAAAAGATGAACGTCTTTCATAATCTGCCTGTGGAGATAAAATTTTAAATGCAGTGAGGGGCCGTGTGAGGGTTCATTTGAAAGGGGTTTTCAAGGCGAGGGCAATGTGATATCGCCGAGGTCTTTGCGACTTTTTTTCGCAGAGTTACGGCCATTTCAATACTGAGTAGTAAGATGACTGTTTATACGGTATTGATGGCCAAATAAATGGGTCTGTTTGATAAAATGCCCGCTGTTGTTCGGAACTGCAACCGACCAATAAGTTTGAGGTACACTGTGAAATTTAAAATTTGTTTGGCCTTTCGTTGCTAAGAGCACTGCTGGACATCTTAACGAACAGACCAAAAATCTGATGTCGTAGGGGCGAGCGATATGATGAAAATAAAATTTTTGATTGGGAGTTTGAAGTCAATAAATACTGAGGTATTGACGCACCGCGAGATTGTCCTCGCGTTGAAAAACTTTTTCAAACGAACCCTCACATGACCCCTCATTGCGTTTAAGATTTTTACCTTCACAGGTTGATTATGAAGGACGTTCATCTTTTTTTTTTTATTTAATGTCGGCCTGTTTCATCATAGGCCAATTACCGACCCCAGAGATTAGGACCACGATTTCTGGAAATTTAGGGTTTCCACCTGGTCATTGTGTTCTTTAACGTGCGCGTGGCATATACCTTCAACACACGAGACCCCCGGCTTTACATCGCTCCCCGACGATGAGGCACTCAAACATTTTTTCCTATTCAGAAAAATCATCGTCTTGGTGGGGTTCAAACCTACAACCCCTAGCACTAAAAGCCATCACTTTAGCAACTAGTCTACCAAAAGCGAGAGGACGTTCATCTTTTAAAACGCAGAGACGCAAGGAAAACAGTTTTTGATCATCTTGAAATTTTGCACGTTTTACTTATAGGTTTTGCTTATAAGCAACTGTAAACATCGCAATGTTATTGCCCATGTCCTCAATTCGACTACAGTTTTTATACGGCTCGGCGAATTGTTGATATCAAGTTCATTTTTGAACGACATATAAATCTAATAAAAAAGTCAAGCTATGGAAAATTGTACTTAACAACATTGAAAAGAATGTCCTAAGATATCTTATGCCGTAGACTAAATGCATATTGTTATTTGCTACCGGAAGTTACGACTGTCAAAAGACAAAGGTGCGATTTTTTTTTTATTGTCAATAGGTTAGTTAAAAATTGTCACAGGAAAATGAGTTAAAGTGGAACAATTAGAAAAATGTTCAAGATGCAATTGAAAAAATTAATCAGAAAAAAACATTGGAGCTCGTAGACATGTTTAAAATTTGAAAATTTTACGGAAAAATTTCAGTCTCGTTTCTCACATGGAAAAGAGGGTTTTCTTAAGAAATAAAAACTGTTTGCTTAAGACATCAAAAAGTAGAGAGTTTTTCCTTTAAAATGATGTGCATAACATATACGGATGGTCACTTTACTCTGAGTTACAGAGCCTTAAAAATGACTGAAATTTTTGATCGGTCGTAGTTGTTCCCTTAATTTTGCAGGCCAGTGTATTTTATTAATCATTTCTTGCAGGAAATTAAACTTACTCATGTAGCTGGTTTTACTGGGCTATTGCATTTAAATTTAGGTCAAGAATTAGAATTTTATCAATATGGTTGTTAACCCCAAAATGTATTTATAAACATAATTATTTAGTCACATACATAATTTAAATAAAGTATTACATCGTACAAATAAAAGATGATGCCACCTTTTAAATTCATTTAATTTTAATATTGATAGCCTTGTAACAGAGATGCACACTAATTTTAAACAATAAAAATACTCAAGGCCATACAGTGCGTTATGCTTTACACGGAATTTATTCTCTAAAGATTAATTGAATTTGACCTTCTCATACCTCAAATTCTATCCATTCAGTTTTTCCTGAACATCATAACATTTCTCATTTTTGTTAAAGAAAACAAATTTTAATGTGAATACAATATTTTACTACGTATTGTAAAGTATACGATCGTTACCTACTCTCCCATTTTAAATATGAAAGACATTCAACTTAATTATTTCACTATAAGTAGAAATTAAAATGAATTGTGATATTATTGTTATTATTGTTGTAACTAATAAATTATAATTAATACATTACTATGTCATTCATTAATTTAATAATAATAATGTTTAATTATTGTAATTAGGTAGATAATGCATCAATAAAACTAGTATGTTAAATACATTAGTCCAAAAAATGAGGCTTCTGATAAACTGTAGGAAAAGTTAGAATTAAAATTTTGTAACTGGAAAAGTTAATTCATAAAATATTAATTATAAATTACCAGCAGTACAAAACAAATTAAGCTAATGAGTCTGCTAGTCTCGTGTGTATCAGGCACAGAAATACACCTAGCTCATGGCATTATAATTCATGGTAAAATAATACTTTTAAAAGTATTTACTTGTATATTTGCATGTAATAGTAATGTATAATGTAATGTGTATTGTAATATAATGTTTAATGTAATAATAGCGTTTTATTCGATTTCAGAAAATAATGGCAAACAGAACAGGGACAGCACAAAGGCCTAACGGCGCTACACAGGGTAAAATTTGCCAGTTCAAGTTGGTACTCTTAGGTGAATCTGCCGTTGGGAAATCTAGTTTGGTGCTAAGGTTTGTTAAAGGACAATTTCACGAATATCAAGAAAGTACTATAGGTGCAGCGTTTCTTACACAAACGGTATGCTTGGATGACACCACCGTTAAATTTGAAATTTGGGATACTGCCGGACAGGAAAGGTATGTGATACTTTCATTCTTTTATGTAATACCACATTAAATGTGATTTTACCTTATATATAATAACACATCATATGTTAATATAGAATTAAGGTAAAAAACATCATTTTTAAAGTAAATAAATTTACATAACCCCTGTTTGGTTCTAAGTAGATTATCTCCGAGTTATCGCAGTTCTAAAACGAGTAAATATAAACATTTAAATTGTTTTAAAGATATTTTGTTCTCACGACAATATTTAGCCTGCCTACCAAACCTACATTATTAATATTAAAGTAACCTGAATCATATTAAGAACATTTTGACCTTAATGAACCCTATATGATTAATTTATATCTCAATTTTCACCACACCATATCAAGAACCTGCTTGTTTATAACGCAGAAAGTTAATGATGTACTTTCTATGCTAATAATTATTAATATCAATTATATTAATTTGTAATAAATTTGTTTCTATGAGGGTGTATATGAATTTATTTCTCTAGATATCATAGCTTAGCACCCATGTACTATCGAGGAGCGCAGGCCGCCATTGTTGTATATGATATTACGAATCAAGATACATTTGCAAGAGCGAAATCATGGGTCAAAGAACTACAAAGGCAAGCGAGTCCAACAATCGTCATTGCGTTAGCAGGCAACAAGCAAGACTTGGCCAATAAAAGAATGGTGGAGTTCGAGGAGGCCCAATCATACGCCGACGAAAATGGTCTTCTGTTCATGGAAACATCTGCAAAAACCGCCATGAATGTAAATGACATTTTTTTGGCGATAGGTAAGAAAATTTCATTGTTGAATTGTTTCATACTCGAGTTGTTCGGATTCCCCATTATTGCATTAAATTAATCCCATCATATTCAACGATAGTTTTAAAGAAGTTAAAAATAGCCCTAGAACACAAAGGTCAAATATACATATTTGTATTGTCGTACTTATTTTCAGTTAATAGGATTATGTTATTATTATTATTACTATTATAATTCAGATATGGATCAATATGCTTAGGTATGTAGATTTGTCATTATTTGGTCTATAAATGAGACAAATATAGACAGTAATTTAGCACTTTTGAATTAGTGAGTATGTACTAAAAACAATTAATTGACATGATATAAAAATGAATTCTAACTTATCAGACTGATAAATTTGGTAAACTTTTTTGTGCATGCCTTTAGAATAGTTTTTGATTAATGTTTTACGATGTTTGTTTTATAACGAATTTATCTTTACTTATTCATGATGCGTATTTTCTCTGTGTACGTGCTATAATAACAGGTTATAACTGAAACCATGTTTAATGTTCATCTTATACAGTTGAACCCCCAAAAGGCGGAATTTCAAGGGACCGAGTAAAATTTTCATCTCTCAGGAGATTTTTGCCTTTCAGGAGTAAAGAAAATAAATGTATATGTAATAACCACCTAACTAAGAAGATATTTGGAAGTAAATATGGCTCCTGCATACTCTACGAGAAATTCAATATCTGAAACATTTTACTTCAAATCGATAAATTAGGCTTTAAATAAGTTCAGTTAAAAAATTATAATAATATTAATGATGCTATTTTGAAATGTATTTACGTCACTGTAAGCGACGTATCTCACATAGTTACAGCTATGTACAAAAAATTGCGATTCTGATATGAGTTATGACCGCTGTAGCAGAAATGTTGAGTTCCGTCCACGAAGAGATTCGACGCTATCTTACAGTGATCGGTACGCTTGCGCAAATGACGTACATGAAAAAATTGTCAAAAAATTCAGTTAGCCAATAAGCGCATTGAATTTATTCAAAGAGAAGTTAACTGCGATGCGAACTGTCGACAGTAGTTCTAATATTTACGTCGGCGATTTCAGAATACCAAATTGCAGCGCGATGTAGTTCGAACCTCTGAAACCCATAACCGCATAAATATACGTCGATGTTGCTAAGAAATTTCAAAATAGCACCATAAGTATGCCTTTAAAATGATATTTGAATTGACGTTATACCGCGCAGTGGGTATACATATAAGTACATTCACCATAGAGTTGATATTACCTTTATAAAAGCAGACTTAAAATTTTATTTTTAATGTTTACTTTATAAATAATAAATAGATAATAATAAATAATTACTTTCGATGGCCATTGTCATTAATTAGTGGCAATTTTACTCTATATTTCTCCCGAATATGTGAAACTTTTCTCGAGACGTTACATTAAGTTTGCATTTTAAAATGCAGTTTTTTCAAAAAAATATTGACTGAAATTGCTCATTTAATTGAATTTGACCTTCTCATACCTCAAATTCTATCCATTCAGTTTTTTCTGAACATCATAACATTTCTTACCTTTGTTAAAGACAACAAATTTTAATGTGAATACAATATTTTACTACGTATTGTAAAGTATACGATCTTTAAATTGCTCATTTAAAGTCTAATTTGTCGATTTCATTCAAAATTTTTCATAGATTCAATTTCCCACGGAACATACATGAGCCACCTCAATAATAGTAACACATGTGAACATTAGGATCCATATGTGCTTCATTGATGTTGTTCAAAATATACGCCTTTCAGGGGTTCTAAAGTATCACAATTTTCCAAAGAACCCGATTCCGTCCGGATATGAGATATTCCCCCTTAGGTGCAATTCACACAGAGGTGGCGTATGGCGCTGGCATGGCGCGGGGGTCAAATTTGACGGTTTAATGCATTTGCAATGGCGAACACATCAAATAAACGTTAAATTTGACCCCCGCGCCACGTCAGCGCCATAAACCACCTCTATGTGAATTGCACCTTATAAGAGTAAAATACTTAAGAAATTACAAGGCAAAGAGTTTTTTGTACGTCTTTCGTGACATAGGAGTTTTGCCTTTGGGAGGTTTCACTGTAGTTAAAATTAAACTAATTTGACAACTATTAACATTTCCTAAATTCAAAATGTGCTTTGTCCAAAAATGAAGTTTGAAGATATGAGCAAAAAATGAAGTAAATAAGTGATTCTTTTAATGGAAACGGTACTTTTCTTTACACTTTAAATGTCACAAATTTTTTTTAGAATGTAATTGTGACACCAAAATGATGTATTTGTTGCTCAAGTTTAAGAAAGTGTTGTTAATCCAATTTCGAATTTTTTGGACAAAATACGTTGTGAATGTCAGCTCCTCAATTATCTATGCACAATCAGCAAGTTTAATTTTTGAATACCAAAAAAATATAATAAATAAAAAATTATTAATAACGAAATTATTTAACATTTAAAAAAATTTGAATATAAATGGCGAGTTCAAAAAAGTTTAGGCTGCACAGTTCTGTAATTGCAGATGTTGTGAACTATGTTTTGTCAAGGTGGGTCCTAACTGCTTTACTTGCTCCTCAGTCAACTTCTTGGCTGTGGACTTGGATAGTTCCAGTGGTTACTGTATTAGTTGAACGTCCACATACGCTTGCATGACTTTCTAGTACCGACATTGGATGTAGCCCTGCGAGTTCGAGGTTCTAATGGCTCTCATGTATTAGCCCGCGACATTACTACGGAGTCACAAGAATCGCGAGTCGCACGAGTAGTAAGTTTGGACCAAACTTTATGATACACAGTTGTATAGCAACAAATTACGTGATACACATGTAATCGCATAGTTACCCAAGTAGACTCGGGCAAATTCATTCATGAGCCATTTTTGTGCTCGAGTATACTCAGGCAAATAAGGGAAGTGATTAATTTTAAATTAAAAAAAGACGCACGACATAATCGTTCAACCCATTATGAAACTCATAATTGCTATAGAAGTCCCAAGTGGGGGATAAAGTAAAGTAAAAGTAAAGTTAACACAAACGATAAGGTTTTGTTCACTTTCCAGCTAAAAAACTCCCCAAAAATGAACAATCGACGGGTCCAGCAGGTAGCAACCAAGGCAGGCGGTTAGCGGAAGGAGATCAAGGAGCCAAGACTGCCGGCAACTGCTGCAAGTGATGGATTCCCTCGGAAAGGTTAGAGCCTGTTCTGTACGCGAATGGACTACTGGCGCAGTTGGCGCTATAGTGATATATCAGTGTAATAATATTCGCCCTTCTCTATAACATCGTTACGAACTGTCTGTCACATCTACAATTGGCTACATCCCACGTTTCAGCAACTTGCAGGAAACGATCGTCCAACCTTACTGTCCCACACTATTATTAATAATCTTAATGGCAAACATTTAAGAAGTAAATTTCGTGTAAGTTGTTGAACATGGAAGGCGGTACCATAATAGGAATTATACATAAATACATATTATAAATATTCACGATTGTCAAATTTTAGGTTAAAACCATTTTTTATAAAAGATCTTTATAAATTTATTGTAATAATAAGCATATTCAGTATAATTCCTGCTTTTTGACTACTTGAAAAATTAAGAATCCTATTTATACCTAATATTATATACATTTCAAACAATCATTTCCAAATAATTATTCTAAATGTTTGTATTTCCAAATAATTACTATTCTAAATATTTGTATTACGAAATCAGTTTCATTCTAAATTTTTGTCCTCTTTAAATTCAGCTTATGCGTGCAATTATTTTGTAATATTTGTTTGGTCAAAATTTGAGAAACATTTAACACGGTTCTTTAACCTTATTTTGACAATCAATTCTCAAGGTGCGCCGATTTTTTTTACTCAACATCTGATAAGAGTAACAATGTAACGTAAAATTTTGATAAATTAGCATTATCGCTAGGGAAGTCGTGCGCACTCTCAAAAACATTAAAATATATGTACTTTATTAGTGTTTACGTCGTTTGGAAGGAAATATGTTTCGAAATCACAGGCTGTCTCAAATTTGACGAGATTAAGAAATATAGAAAAAATTACTACCCTTTACATAGTAAAAAAATTAATTGCAAAAGTACTCCAAATTTTTTTAGAATCAGGAATATTCTGCAACTTTGAATAATTCTAATAATTAATTATTAATCTCCTCAAATAGGACCCATTCTGTATAACTGCGATTGTTGTTATTTCGTTTAAGTAAGAACTATGGTAATAAGTGCATTTTTAAATTAATTAATCTTGTAGATATTAGTAGTTTGTATAGTTTTGTTTAATTTTTATTTATCACATTAGAAGTATACCAACATAATATTAAAAAGTAAATTTTAGGTAAGTTAAGGGAGCTTACACTAGTTTTACCGAACAAATATTTTTATATAAATTGTTAGCTTTCGTTCTACAGTTATTTATGTTATTCCTTTGTTTATTGAGCAGGATGTTATGAGATTAATATAATGACTATATGATTCTACTGTTACGTCGAGGTAGAGCAAGAGAAAAGCAGCTTTGGAGGTAGAAACACTTCGTTTTGAAACATATTTCAGATTTCAGAAAACATGTGTGACACATGTGGCAACGTTTTTACAATTAATACAATTGTTGTGAAATTATTCAGTGGCGGTAATTTATTTTAATTCATCTAAATACTTTAAATCACTTTAGTTATTTTAAACTCTGAGAGTAAAGTAGTCAACAGATTTTATGAAACTTTTATTTTGCAATACAAATTGGTCATGTGTCACATACACTGTAAGATAGATTATATTAAATTTATTACTACTTTACTGCCAATGTAACTTCCTGTCCAGACAATGGACCAGTGAATTTACATTGCCAGTAATTTTATTCTACATTGGTATAATTTAGTAGATGTACAATGTAGTAAGGTGGTTGTACAGTAAGTTTTAAATTGAGAAATACTAACTAATATTGTCTGTATGGATTATATTTATCCATAAAGTAATTGTATTATAATATATTTGAATATATCTGATGATTTATTATTTTAATTACGATTATGCTTGCTTATATATGGTTATCATTATTCTGTATGCACAGAATCGAACATGTACAGAGTTTAAGCCATACTCAAATAAAGTTAATACAATTTAGATGTTGGCCGTTGATTTGCTGGATATACACATCATGCATCACTGTGGCTTCAACTTTCTATTTGAATTTTTGTTATGTCAAAATTGTTAGTTTCTTGACCTTTAGGTGTATATTTTTAATATTTACTTTGGGTATTAATTTAAACTTGTAATAAAAATCTTAATGCCCAGAATAAGTACTAAAAAAATATTTTATTGTATTGCTTTTTTCATTTTAATTTTCAATTTTTGTTTTTGAGTTTCATTTTTTATAAAAAAAGGCACATGCTTAAAGTGTACGAGTGCTTTGACACTACCTTTCGTATTGCTGCAGATTCGTGAAATTAACTTATTGAATCGTTGAGAAAAATTATCACTAATCCTAATCCTGTTCTCTTGGTCCTGTGCTGTGGATTTGTGTATATGAAGGTTTAGAAGAAAATTGACTAGTAGTGTATAAGGTAAGTAATTTTGATGGGTTTTATTAAAACAATTATTTACCTCTTCCTAATGAGCCTATCGCTAAGCTTCTAAAAATGGCTATCATGATTTTGCCATTCGTTTAGAGTAACTGCCTTGCCTTGTAATAATAGGTTCTTTCCCACAGGCTCCATGTACCGTACATGAACTGTACGATACATTTGTCTTTCCAACAGGCACATGTACTGTTTCGAAATCAGTTCTCGTATCACCAAAACACTACACGATCCAGAACATGTACTGATTGTACTGTCAAGCGCATTTTATTATAGGGGAGGAATACAGCACGCTGTCAGATTTGAATTCCTAACCTTGTCGTAGGTATTTTCTTAGTACCGTCCCTTTAAAAGAAGTATGTATATATAACGACAATTACCTACTTTAGAATAAGTAACGGCCGGAAAGATATTGGTCTGATCTTAATTGTTACTTGTTAACCTTGTACATATTTTGCTAGTACCTGTGAAGGGTATCGCTTTAAAAGAGGTTTCGAATAAGCATTCTTAGGGCGGCATTCCGAAAACTACATTTACCCTCTGGGCAAGGTTAAAGGTAGGTTCACAATGTAAAGTACCTGGTGCATAGCTCAGGTACATTACATTGTGAACCTATCTCTAACCTTGCCCAGAGGGTAAATGTGCTTTCGGAATGCTACCCTTAAAGGGTAACAAGTCCGTGCGCTAACAATTGCGAATTGGTAACCTTGTGCAATTATTGATCTGGTACCTGTTAATGGTCTCCCTTTTTATACAAAGAATATACAAGGGCCTCCATTTCAATAGGAATAAAAGGGGAACAAATTGGTGAGCTGTCACTTGTGAATTCCCAATTTTGTCCTAATTATTTTCCTATTACCTGTGAAGGCCGTTTCTACAGGGTGTTTCACCTAAAGTGAACCACTGAAATTGTGGCGTTATTAACAAAGATACAATTTCCAAAATTTGAGGATTTACTCTACGCATAAAGGGCTACAAAAAACTCAAATAAAATGTTTATCTAACTCTCCTACTTTTCACGCATGCGCACATCAAACTGTAAAAAAACATAATTATAATAATTTTTTTTTGGATATCCTTTTTCCGCTGCTCAATCTGCGTACCTGGATATAAATATTGTTACAAAATTTTAACGCATGCGCACACAGTGGTTATTTAAAAAACGGTTTTTTTAAATAACTGTAACTCCTTTATTTAATAAGTTAAAAAAATGAAATTTTTTAATAACTATTCAGTTCATGAAATGCTTCGAAACTTTCCAATAACTTTTTTTTCTATGACGTACAGTTTTCGCGCAAGCGCTCATCACACTTGAAAAAATATCATTGCTATTGGGATTTTTTAAGGAATTGTGGTTCCCCTGGCATTTCCGCGTACAACGATGCCCATATTGTGATGAAAAATCTTAATTAAGTCACTAATTTATGCATTTAATTGAATTCACTACCAAAGTTTGTTTGGTCGACTGTACGTGTCTCTGTATACCTAATAGCAATGAAGGGGTTTAAACTCTTTCTTTCTATTCGTTTAAACTCCTTTCTATTGAGCATTTCACGGCCCATTATAAGGGTTTTATGATCTATTCAGAGTTTGAAACATCTATCTATTTGTGAGAGACTCGACAGATATCCTCGTTTTGACCACTGAATAGATATCATAAATTTAGTAAAACGCCTCTAGCTTACACTGCTACTAAGTACATAAAGAGCCACATGCAGTCCACCAGATAAACTTTGGCATTGAATTCAATTAAATGCATAAATTAGTGACTTCATAAGATTTTTCATAACAATATGGGTATTCTTGTACGCGGAAAACCTAGAGGAACCGCAATTCCTTGCGCGAAAACTGTACGTCATAGAAAAAAAGTTGTTGGAAGATTTTGAAATATATCATGAATTGAATTGATACTAAAAAAATTCATTTTTTTAAGTTATTAAATAAAGGAGTTACAGTTATTTAGAAAACCCGTTTTTCAAATAACCACTGTGTGCGCATGCGTCAATATTTTGAAACAATATTTACATCGATGTACGCAGAATGAGCAGTGGAAAAAGGATATCAAAAAAAAATTTATCATGATTATGTTTTTACAGTTTCATGTGCGCATGCGCGAAAAGTAGGAGAGTTAGATAAAAATTTTATTTGAGTTTTTTATAGCCCTTTATGCGTAGAGTAAATCCTCAAAGTTTGGTAATTGTATCTTTGCTAATAACACCATAATTTCAGTGGTTCACTTTAGGTGAAACACGCTGTATAGTAGAAATACAGGTATATGACCTATCTATGAAAAGTATCATTAACTACCCCCAATCTAAAAGATCTTTCCTATATAACATATAACCTCACACGAAAACGAACTGTATCTGCGGTGCATGTTTTACGACTGCGTACGATATTTCACGAATGAAGAATTGGTACCTCATGTGGTACAAGACGCTTTCCAACGCAGATTTGATTATTAAACCGTACATTGTACTGTCATGCGCAGTAATCGATTTCAAAGTAGTACATGTACTATACATTGAACCGTACAAATTGCCCTGTTGGAAAGAACTTAATATATTCTTAAAGGAGGAGATGGTATATCAGTATCAGTATCTTTACACCGATGTACGCAGAATGAGCAGCGAAAAAAATAATATTAGAAAAAAAAGTTTCATCATTATGAATTTTACAATTTGATGTGCGCATGCGCGAAAAGTTAGACTAACAATTTAATGCAATTTTTTGGAGCCCTTTGTGCGCTGAGTAAATCCTTGAAATGTTTATTGTTCTAACTTTATTAATAACAAAGTTATTCAAGGTGAACGTCCTGCGTGAGCCACCCTGTACAAGACAAATTATAAATTGCATGGACATAAACTGAACTGGGAACGATGACGGCAAGGAAAATAAAGTAAAATAAAGTTAAAGTAAATAAAATAAATTAGAATTAAATTGAAATGAAATAGGGAATGGGTACTGGATTTAAAACTGGAATAGGAACGATAACTGAACTGGGAACGATGACGTGATGGAAAATAAAGTAAAATAAAGTTAAACTGAATAAAATAAATTAGAATTAAATTAAAATAAAATAGGGGGTGGGTTTATAGTAGAACGATAACGGGGACTGAAACTGAAACGAGAACGGGAAGGAAAATAAAGTAAAATAAAATTAAGCAAAGTAAAATAAATTAGAATTTCATTAAAATAAACTATGAGATGGGTACTGGACTTGAAACTAGAACGGGAACGGGGACTGAAACGGGAACGGGGATGGGAAGGAAAACAAAGTAAAATAAAATTAAACTAAATAAAATAAATTAGAATGAAATAAGGGAAGGGTACGGGATAGTACCTGAAATTAGATTGGGAATGGG
>JAWQRP010000362.1:0-30183 GCA_033557875.1 Quadriops clusia
CACCCCCCCCCCCCCCCCCCCCCCCCAGATGACCACCTAGGTCCGCCCCTGTACACGAGTACGGACATCGCGATGTTTTGAAGTAAACCGATTTTGATGAAATTTTGTAACCGGTTAATATTGCTTGTCTACTATAGCCATGCAAAATTTCAAATTAATCTAAAAAAAAAAGGGTGGGAGGGATCAAGGAAAATTATTGTTTCCTATTATATTTTCTGATAATCATCGTGAAAGTATATTCATTTTGAAATGTACGTATAGTTAAATGAAATTACCTAAAATAAAAACTATAGTTAAAAAAATATGAAAAGAAAATCATTAAAAACTTCTCCTGCAGCTCTCTGGTTTCCAAGATGTGTCCCTAGCTCTAGGAAAGGTATTTTCAGATTTTGTTTAAAGAAATGAAAGTTATAAATTTGGATAAATAAAAATAAAAGATTTTGATTAACTGAAACTTATGTAAAAAAGGATATAGTATATATAATATCCTTTTACATGAGATTTATTTAATATGGTTTTTATTTTATTCGTCTAAAAAATTTTTTTTTAATTTAAGAAATGTGTATATTTAACAATAAGTACCTCATTACTATTAATATTATCATTATTATTTTGCAATTAAAATTTAAAAGAGATATATGTAAATGAATGTTTACGCTCATTTTGATAAAGTTTGTTTTTTTAAATTGTTTTTTTTTAAATAAACAGAATATTCAATTGTTCTCTACTAGCATAACAGGGGCATCGGTTACACATCTTATAAGTTTTCGGAAAACAAAATGCAGTTACAGAAGAAAAATGCGACGACTAACACTGTTTAGTTGGATCCAGGACGAATAAATATGTAATGAATGAATTTCTTTACTGTCAGCGCCGACCGCAGATGTTGATACATCGAGGTCAAATATACTTTTTATAAAGATTTACCAGGCATATTCGGAACTAATTTATTATTGGTTGGGAGGAGGAGTCAACTTTGCGAAATGAATTTGTGTCGTGACTTTGCTCAATATATGCAACCCGTGGGGAAGCTGT
The DNA here is from genome assembly GCA_033557875.1 of Quadriops clusia. Lineage (NCBI taxonomy): Eukaryota > Metazoa > Arthropoda > Insecta > Coleoptera > Hydrophilidae > Quadriops > Quadriops clusia. The sequence goes on from JAWQRP010000362.1 coordinate 1,036, forward strand.
GTTGAACCAGCGATATGTTATATGTGGTATAATCAAACTTGAGTACCTAGTAAAAAAATATTCAACCCACTTTTTATCAAATTAATCTGATAGTATACTAAATCAGATTATACAGGTACATTTATTATCATAATTAATTGAGTTATGTTTTATCCTTTTTATCCATTATCCTAATTTATAGAAAAATCGAAAAAATCTGCAAGAAAAGTTCATCTTTAGCTCAAGCTCATTTTAAGGAAGCTGTCCTTTATGGGTTGGGTGAATATAGTACTATAGGTCACTTATAAATTGAACCTCAAGATCTGTTGTGCGATTTTCTTTAAATTACATACTTAAATTTGGTTTGTTACATACCAAGATGGTAATGCAGATTCAGTGTGTACCTTATTAGTGTTTAAATATATTTTTCTAATTCTGGCATAAAAAGTGCCAGTTTTCGCAAACGACCAGCCTTGACAAATGGCTTACTTTTCCTAACTAGTTAGGAAATTAATTTTCCTAATTAGAGAGGAAAAGTAAAGGCTGAGTTACACGATGGATATCTTTGTTATCGTGACAATATGTATCAAGGCATAGTGATAATGCGTGATAATTCGCAAATAGACATGTAGACATCACGTTATCATTTAACTTTTCTCCTTCTAAATAAATAAATCTAAAAATTTTTTTTCGCATGATCCCTATACTTTCTCTATATTAATACATGGGTTGAAAAGTTCCGGGCCTAACACATAGATGGCGCTAGTCTTGTTGCATTCACCGCTTTTTCAGTTAGTACTAACCTTCAAAACAAAGCTGTTAAAATTTCATGATATTCTACTCATAAGTTTGTGAGTTATTGTGCTAAGAGTGACACTGCTTTTGTTATTTTCAATCAAAAACAATTTCGTGTTTTAATTTTATACTGCTTCTTGATGGGAAAAAATACCGTTCAAGCGAAGCAATGGCTTGAAAAGTGTTATCCGGGCTCTGCTCCGTCAGAAACAACAATAAAACGTTGGTTTGCTGACTTCAAGCGTGGTTGTAGAGACACCGATGATGCAGAACGCAGTGGACGTCCAAATAAGACGGTAACACCAGAAAATATCAAAAAAAATCCACAAAATCGTTTTGAATAATCGAAAAGTGAAGTTGCGTGAATTAGCTGACATTGTAAAGATATCAAAAGAACGTGTTGGCTTTATATTGCATGAGCATTTGACTATGAGAAAGCTCTGTTCAAAGTGGGTGCCGCGTTTGCTCACTGTTAACCAAAAACAAGAACGTGTTGATGATTCTCAGCAGTGTTCGGTCATGTTTCAACGTAACAAACCGGTAAGAAATTTCGCTCGAGTGAAGAGGTTATCGCTGAAACAGAGGCCTATTTTCAGGCAAAAGATAAATCGTTCTACAAAAGTGGTATTGAAATGTTAGAGCGGCGCTGGAATGATTGTTTGGCTCTTGACGGAGATTACGTTGATGAATAAAGCCAATTTTGAATAAAAAAAAAACACGGTTTCTTTATTAGGCCCGGGACTTTTCAGTCCATGTGTTAACTTATATGTAGATACATTTGCATATGTATATAGAACAAAGGTTAAAAGAAAAATAAAAAACTAGTCAGAAAGGAAACATTTGAGAGATATTATGATGAGTAACTGATACGTGATAAGTAAGTGATGTCTGACTGAGTGGTAACCTGATTGTTTACACACAGATTTGATTATAATCTCAACAAATTCCTTAACTAATTGTTTTAACTAATTTTTCTCGTGACTTAGACGTAGACTTCCTTGAAGTGAAATCATTCCAGTTTTCTCAACACCCAACTTTTATTCCCCGCTTATCACCAACTGATAACTTTGCCGTCTCATTGAATAAAACAAATAATATTTCGGTTAAATAAGCATTCCGCGTGCGTCAATCGCCGGAACAAAACAATCCCATTTTTCGACTTTGGGCTAGAGTTTTACGAATCATGTGCCGAGCATCAAGTGAACTTGAATCTGTAACAGGGGCCACATTCAACACAATATTTAAAACCACGCTCGCATAAAATTCCTCGTTTCGCAAGCAATGATCTTGAACTTTTGCTCATTTCTGCCAAGATTATTTATAGATTCCGCTCCTCACGCTGCTCCTTATGCGAGAGGCTGTGGGTGTGCAAATGAAAAAATTTTGACTTGTCAACCAAAAATCTCATCAGATGTTAGACCAATTCTCCAAGCATGGCTAATTACTTAATGGGTGGATATAAAAACATCATTAGGAAGGCGCTAATTAATTTGAGAATTTATTGTCGAATTAAGGACGGCTATGCGGAACAGTTTTGCTCTTAGCATTGGTCCAAGTGGAACTTGACCTTAAAGTTTTGACTTTTGAATATTTGAGTATCTGTGTGAATGTTGAAGCATTTGAGCTTTGATGCATTGAGCTTTGAACCATTTGAGCTTTGAAGCATTTGAGCTTTGAACCATTTGAGCTTTGAAACATTATTCTGAAATTGTTTCAATCCACGAGAACAATGGACGACGAAAGGTTGAGATTGTGCAAATTCTCGAGTCGCATTTCACCTCAACAGTCAAAGATCAACGACCAAAGCCAGCAAGTCGTCGATTATTAAAAACATTATTTAGCCACAAGGCCAAGCGCTTATGAAATAACGCAAAAATGCCACCACATCCAGTCAAAACAAGCCATTTTTTCCGCAAGAATTGTTTCCCTCAAGAATTGTTTCCCTCAAGAATTGTTTCTCTCAAGAAAGACCGAAGGAAAGCCGAACTCCTAGATAAAATTTTGTTTTTCACAAGTAATTGGTCTCGCACAGGTAACAAGTCAAGTTCAAGCCGATACCGATACCAGAGCCGACTCGGCTGATAAGAAACTCCGACGATAATCGCCGATGTTTTGCTGCTAATTATCTGAAAAATAATACGTGCTACTGCTTAATTATGCCACATATATGTGATTATACTGATACAGACGGCCTTGTTCCTTGACACTCGACTGTTAATCAGGGGCCTTGGAAAAAGATGCTTTTAACGTATTAATTTATTTAAATGTCCTATATGTTTCCTTTGACATTGTCCTGTTGTCTAGAATTTAATCGGCTGCGGCGAGCCGAGTCGTTATGGCGAGCTATAAAACCGAACAAATCGTTCGAAAGAAAAAAGACTAGTCCGAAATTGATTGATTGAATTCTATGGGACGCGACATGGTAACAACAATGTATGTAATTGCTTAATCTTTTATTCTTTTAGTGTTTCGTGGATGATTGAGTCTGTGGGGTATATCGATTAATCTAATATTATTATTAACCTAATATATTAATTAACCTAATATATATCTATTTAGTGTTTTCCCCATTACCCGTGGCAACAGGTATGTGGCTTGGGCCAGTGCGATTTACCTAGGCCTAGCCCTATGTTATAATTATTACTAGTTAAATAAAAGGAATATAACACGACTATGTTGGTTAGATCATTCCTACAAACAAATTGCGGTCAGTGCAAAAGCTTGTTATGTTCAGAGAGTATTTAAATTTCCTTGTTTTAAGTGCTTGACTAGTTTTCAGCGAAGCTTATTCGCAAGGTCAGGACAAATAGCATGTCATAAGTTATAAACTGTAAGCGCAATGGCGCAATAAAGTTACAAAACGGTTAGTTTGCTCGCAAATACTCACACATTCAAGTACGAAAATTATGACGTATGTATACGAATACTAAGCCATGAATGCCGACAAATGGTCGGTAACACATTGGTTGCTAACACATTGGTCGGTAACACATTGGTCTATAACACATAGGTCTATAACACATTGGTCTATAACACATTGATCTATAACACATTGGTCTATAACACATTGGTACTCACACAAATATTAAGTGCTGAAAAATTCAAATAGACCCAAGGCTGCCTCGTAATTAGATTGTGCCGAAGACTCCAATTTCGAAAATTTACGGGCAACGGTTAATTAGCTTCAAGGAGAATAATTAGGGTCCCGCCTTTATCGCTTGCGCTTTAGAAAAACAAACACAAGTGCATGTGTAATTATAGCCTCGCGCCTCCGCCAATTGTGCAACTCGTGTACTGAGATTTAAGTGCGTATAAGAACGATTTAATATACATAAGAACGATTTAATATACATAAGAACGATTTAATATACATAAGAACGATTAAATATATGTGTGTGGTATAAATAATTATTAAAAATAGATTTCGATATAAACAGCTTTTATTTCTTGGTAACCGGAGTTACAAATAAGAGAGCATGACAAATTTAAAAATACTCGGCATATTTTTAAAGAATTTTATTTTCGCCCAAGTTCATCGACCATTGCACGCATGAAATTATAAGCGTGTATCGACCTTATCGCCGGGCAAGGTCAATTAATTGCTACTAAGTATTCCTCACCCCAAGCCAGTTTTGAACTGGAGAATAAGTGACTTGACTTTTGCATATGTTATGTAGATACGTACCTGGTTATATATTGTTATATTATATTATATATTATCATATTATATATTATTATATTATATTATATATTATTATATTATATTATATATAATCATATTATATATTATTATATTATATATTATCATATTATATATTATTATATTATATATGTTATATAGATAACATATTCTTAGATAATGATAAGGAATAAGGATAAGATCAAAGGTGCAAATCACAGACGTTGATATCACCAGACATGGTTTATTCTGACAGCCTCAGCAAGCTCCCAATTTACAAAAAAATTATTATTACATATACATAAGTAATGTGTGGACCCAGGTGCAACTGGTTTGGTACCGCCGAGGCCTCAGGAGGCCGCAGGTTGCATCTGGTTCCTTTGTAGATCTACCAGAGAAAACATGTTCGGAGAGTAATATGTATAACAATCATTAATAATTAGATTATACACTGTACTGAAGATGAGCGATGATGAGGTCAGAAACAACGGACACGTCTCAATGAGAGCCGAAAAGGAACAAGTGTAGGAGGCGGGGGCCGATTGCTATTTAGGGAAATGTTTTCAATGCTGTATTCATATGTATATATGTATACATATGTATATATATTGTTGTCAAATGTAACATAAGTACAGCATTGTTAATGTCAATATTAGTTTAGTACATCGAATGATCATCGGCCGACCTCCTTCAGTCTAGTCGTTCCTTTAGTGACTCGCTAAAACTAAATGATAAGATGGTGGTGATTAACACGCAAATAATGACGATGAAAGATGATTTAACGTACTTTACAAACTCAGATACGCAACATTAATTTTATACACAAAATGTCCTACAAAGAAATTTTATCACATATATTAATAATAAATCTAAAATAGGATTGGTGCTTATGCCAGTTTTTGTTTCTTTCATTCAAAATTCATAAATATTATACAATAGCCATTAAATTAGTGATTGTTTCAATCTTAAAACTAGCACAGTTTTTTCTTTGCCACGGACTTGTGGTTTACCACGTGTCTCTTACCGCTTCTTAGGTAAACTACATGAGTGGTAGGTCAATTTGCGGTAGATCAATTAGTGGTAAATCACATGAGTGGTAAACCACAACGAGGAGAACCACAAAAGTGGCGAACCACAAAGTGGCGAACCACAAAGTGGCGAACCACAAAGTGGCGAACCACAAAGTGGTGAACCACAAAAGTGGTGAACCACAAAGTGACGAACCACAAAAATGATGAACCACAAAAGTGGTAAACCACACGAGCGCTAAACCGCAAAAATGGTTCCACATGAGCGGTCTCACAAATGAAATTGTGGCGGAGCGCAGCCTACGGGTTATGGTTGGTCCAGTATGTACAGAAGGGAGAGGACGTAAGCCGCGTCAGTCACTGGTAGAATGGCGAAATATTTTACACGAAAACATGAGAAAAGGGGAACAAACTACTGCTACTGACATAATATAGGTCTTCACACATTTTGCAACATACAAGATTTGAATATACAGTAATAAATTATTTGGTTTATAATACGCATCTCAAAGTGGCGCCGGCAGAGTTCGTGGTCTCTTTACAGGTAGATGGCGTCGGGGCACTCACTTCAGTTTTGTACTAAATTTGTCTATTTTATGTACAAGGATATTAGGGGGTTATTTACAGATTACACTTCCAGCGTGACCACGTGGGGCCGGGGGGACGGACTCGGGGACTTTTTCGATAGATTTAGCGGTTGCTGGGAGTCCGCGATGTCCAGCTGTAGTTCGACCATTTTTCCGTTTGGCGTCAGGTGGGTCGAGTTGGAGGCGGCGGAGGCTGGGGACCTGCAGATGGAGGCGGGGGATCGAGACTGGGGGGGCGCGGGGGAGGTGGAGTGGGGCGATTGCTGGGGATGGAGGTAGACGCGGGAGTATTCCGTTTGGGGGGGTGGGGGTGTTGTTATGCTGGTACTTACGATGTGGGGTTGGCGGGAGGTGGTGGTGATTACGCTGGTGGCCCAGGCGGGTTGGAGGAGGTTGTTCTTGGAGTAGGGGCAGGCCGTGGGGGCGGCGGACATGTGAGGCGAGGGGGAGGACTCGCCCCTCATTATGTAGTTGTGGATGATGTCGGTTCTCTTCATTTGTTCGGCGGTCATCCTGGGGCCTTCCATGAGGGACTTGGCGAGGGTGGAGTGAGTGCTTGACAGGGAGGAGGCTTGGGTGAGCTGCATGTGCAACTGGGATTGGGTGCTTTGAGGTGGCGCCGGAGGGGATGACACCACCAAGGGTTCGGCTTCCGCCGTGTCCTTGTTCCTGAGGGCTCGGAACTTCTTGTGCGGCTTGTAAGCCTCGTCCATCAAGGAATTCGTATCGTAGAGGGGTGGAGCTTGCAGGACCCTCTTCAACACGGGCATGTCCTCGACGATATGCTGGTCCTCCACCGACGACCTCGGGCTGGAACACAAGGACGTGGGGGCGCTAGGTTTATCCAATTTCTCCGTCCCCGACTCTATCCCGGAATCACTGGGGGAATCCAATTTCCGGAATCGCGGGTGCGGGTGCGGCCTGGTCACCGGAGTTATTGTTAACCCGTTGTGGATCAATTGCGAAGTCGCCGCTAACTCATCGTCCCCTGACGAAGAGGTCGACCCGGAGTTAGCCCTGTGCCTATGGGGGCAAAGCCCTCCCGCTAAGGTTGCCGCCAAAAGAGGAGCACTAGCCACGTTGGGGCTAATATGGTTCATGACGTTCTGGTGGTCGTAACCGTTGACGGTCACCATCTCGTTCGAGCACATACTCTCAGTGCTCGACACGGACCCCATCGGGCTCTTGGCTTCATCCATGGTGACGTCCGAAGATGACGACCACGAGGACCCAGCCGGACTCTTGCTGCTACCATCTTCCTCCACGGGGGACCCCCAAATTTGCTGCTGCTGCTGCATCATCTGCTGTTGCTCCGTCATCTTGTACGCCAGCAACTTCTCCGAATGCAAAGTGTTCAACGTCCTGAGATCAGGAATCTTCTTCATCAATTCATGCAGAATATCCTGCTGCCCCGGGTGGTTCTGGTTCACCACCGCCTGCAGCGACGTCTTCAGCTTATTCTGCATCTTCTCGATCAGCTCGGTATTGCGTAACCCCGGCCTATCCGCCGCGATGACCACCACCGAACAAAACAACCCAATCTCCGCGTCGGACAGCCGCAAAGAGTTCATCCTCTCCGCGAAATCGAACATCGAGTCCATCAGGAAGCGGGCGTTCGAACTGTTGTGGATCGACTCCCGCTTCAACACTTGTCCGTTCAAGCAAATCATGCTCGCCGTCTGCGAATCGAACATACACGCGAGCCGAACTAAGAGCACCTCGAACACACCCGCCTTCAGGAGGGTCACCTGGTCGTCCTGGGCGAGCAGGGCGAAGCCCGGGATGCGCTTCGCAAACTCCACCACGCCGCGGATGGCCGGGGAGAACCTCTTCGAGAAGTCTTGGAGGAGCTCCTGCTGGCCGCTTAGGGGCTGCGGGTTGGGGTTCAAGGGGCAAGCCTGAAACAAGAAAGAAGTTATCTTTAGTTTATGGTTTACCTTTTTATGTACTGGGGTTTCTTTTAGGTACTTGCTTTAGGTCTACTTATTTTACTTTTACTTGTTTAGTTTTATTTGCTTTATTTTAGTTGTTTTACTTTTACTTGCTTTATTTTAGTTGTTTTACTTTTACTTGCTTTATTGTAGTTGTTTTACTTTTACTTGCTTTATTTTAGTTGTTTTACTTTTACTTGTTGTGGTTTAAATGTGACCCATAGATGTTTGGACAGTTATAGAAAGCTATCAGAGACCCTAACATCTAAAACGCCCTAGTAGGACAAGTAATAAGAGATCAATTTACTTAGAGGTGATTGATGCAACAGAATATTCGACCTATTACTCATTTTAACATCCCTCGTTGACAAAAAATAACATCCCTCGCTGACGAGAGATAACATTTCCCCAAGAGATAACATTTCACCAAGAGATAACATTTCACCAAGAGGTAACATTTCCCCAAGAGGTAACATTTCACCAAGAGATAACATTTCCCCAAGAGGTAACATTTCCCCAAGAGATAACATTTCCCCAAGAGGTAACATTTCATCAAGAGATAACATTTCCCCAAGAGATAACATTTCCCCAAGAGGTAACACTTCACCAAGAGATAACATTTCACCAAGAGGTAACATTTCCCCAAGAGGTAACATTTCACCAAGAGATAACATTTCACCAAGAGATATCATTTCACCAAGAGATAACACGTGGAACGCTTCCTACTAATAGGCGACCTCAAGTGTCTAATTATACAAACGGTCGTCCCCTGACCCCCCGGTCGCTTTTTATATATTTATATACCAATAGCGAATTGGGCGCATCGCTGGGTAGCCCAATATCCGGCGAAAGAATGCGGTAAACAGAGAGATAGGCGATCAGCGGGGCGAAACGGTAACCGTGTCGTAATTCGGAATTGAGGCGCAATTGTAAAGATGGCAGATGCTCGAGCCTCTAAAATCAGAGCCGAGATGACCTTTGCCGGGACTTGTTCCAAGGTTAGAGTAAATGCGATCAATACACGACTCCCGTAAAGTATCGTTATTATTCAAGGTCTTTGCCCGAGACTAGCGCGGTCGTTTCAGAGTTCTATTTTAACAAAGTCACGGATCGCAGGCGCACTGGTGGCACTTCCTCGTTGCCCCCTCTTTGCGCGTCCTTTCTCTCTCTCTCGCCGGGGGCACATCTCTGCTTTTTCTGTTTCTCTTCGTTTCTCTCGGAGGGGTCTCCTCTGGGTTTCTATGTGTCTTTTCTGTTGTTCTTTCTGTTCTCTGTCGGTTGCTCTGTTCTCTGCTGGTCGTTCTGTTCTCTACTGTTCGTTTTGTTCTCTACTGTTCGTTTTGTTCTCTACTGTTCGTTTTGTTCTCTACTGTTCGTTTTATTCTCTACTGTTCGTTTTGTTCTCTACTGTTCGTTTTGTTCTCTGTTGGTCGTTTTGTTCTCTGTTGGTCGTTCTGTTCTCTGTTGGCCGTTCTGTTCACTACTGTTCGTTCTATTCTCTGTCGTTCGTTCTGTTTTCTGTTGTTCTCTCTCACGTACGCACAATCATTTAGAGTATTTTCACCCTTCCGGTTGGTCCAGTGGTAATTTAGTGGAATACCAAAATGATAGTAAATTCATTTATCAACCATCAAGAGACAAATTCATTTATTGACCATCAAGAGACTACTCCATTTATTGACCATCGAGAGGCATGTCCCATTCATTGACCATCAATAGACTTGCGAATAGGTAAGGGACAAAAGGGGAAACGCGCAATACAGCTTAATAAATATAGGAAAACCCGTGACAAGGATGTACTTATTCGGCAACAAGTGTTATCTCGACTAGGTGACGCACATCGAAGTTAATAATCGTAGTGATAATTGCGAAGTATTATACTTGGATATGTTTTTATGTAGGATCTGCGCTTGTTTAGAGAACAGTGATTCGCCACGCTGACCTTGGTTGCAATGAAACCTGATAGACTAAACGAGAGAGAAAGAAGCCGGAGAGATAGAAACGAGGGAGAAACAAACGAGACCGAAACAAACAAGACTGAAACAAACGAGACTGAAATAAACGAGAAAGATACAATCGAGACTGAAACAATCGAGACTGAAACAAACGAGAGAGAAACAATCGAGATTGAAACAAACGAGACTTAATCAAACGAAGCAGAAACAAACGAGACAGAAATAAATGAGAGAGAAAACGCTATCCACGAGAAAGAAAGAACATCTCCCCATTGGAGAGCCTTGAATTCTTCCGAATATCCCCCCTTCCGCAAGGTCATCCGGTCTGGCCCAGTGCCATTGGTCTTTTGTCCGGGGTTCATTCTGCTCTAGTTCCTTCCGTTCGTTGGCTTCACAACCGCTACGGATAGAGGCTAACTGGTAAACGATATCTCTGGTGACCTAACGAGAGAGACACGATTTCCGGCTTGGGTGTACGTATTGTTCCGAATGTAGCCATGGTTTTCTAGCCATGGTTTATGTAGTCATGGTTTATGTAGCCATAGTTTATGTACTCATGGATTATGTAGCAAAGATATAATACTAAATGCAGCAATGATATTAGACGAACAAGGGACAATATCTGTCCATCAGGATATACCAGTTTCCTGATAAATCACGAACGCTATTGACGATTAACGTTGCTATTGATGGACAACGAAGGTCCCAGTAATGGTCACACAAGTTTGTCCGGTTAAGTTGTTTGTAATAAGTTCCTGATTATCACGTCTACATTGTTGAATCAATTAGTCACCGATGACAACGTTCTTGCGATTGTTTACAAGGATTCTAAACCGACTGACTTCCTATTCTGACTTCTTAAACTAACTTTCTTCCAGTAGAATAGCTTTTAGTTCAACTTAAATATATGTCCTTTAACTACAAAGTTGATACTTACCAAAGTAGGAGGACATGCTGTGTAGGTGGGTTGTTCTCTGGCACGCGCTAGCATAGGCTCAACCTTGTCCCTAGTAAAGTCGCAGGTGTCAATGTGCGCCCTGATAACAGTAGCCAACAGCCTTTGCTCATCTTCCAATTCTGCAGAAACTGCTTTTTCCAACGAACGACTGCTGCAGCTCTGCTGCATGGCCGCCAGAATGCGGGCCTTTTCCCTCTTAGGCACCCTTCCAAATCTCACGGCTGTAACAAGGAAAACATTCTGTTAGGAGGACATTCAATTGATGGTACAAAACTATAACTAAGGTAACTCTCATCATGGGGTAACTATCATCATGTGGTAACTATCATCATGGGGTAACTATCATCATGAGGTAACTATCATCATGGGGTAACTATCATCATGAGGTAACTATCATCATGGGGTAACTATCATCATGGGGTAACTATCATCATGTAGTAACCCTCATCATATAACAATATCGTAATAGACATCCGTAACTTTACGGTAACCACCCGATATCATTTAGTTAATAAACGATATCCAACAGGAAATGACAAATAAACAAGGGTGTCTAGGGTACGAGCTGTTGTGTGTCTTTGTGCCCCATTTACATACTTAAGCACGTGAGGAAGATTATTAAGCAGGCCATCACCTCAGCCGATTGAGCAAAGAGCCTCGCGGGAAGCCCATGCCCGAAAATACTATTCAAAAATCAAGTTTATCAGACATGTAAATAGGGCACGAGCCCTTGCACCTGGCCGACGCGATGAGTTGAACGGTCGTGTGTCTGCCATATGTGGCACATCTGTCTCTAGCGAGCTGGTAAACACCAGACCTTCTTAATTCAGCTCACTGCTCACTTGAGACCGTCTTGTGTATACTATAAGTATAAGTGTATACAATAAGTACAAGCTATACTATAAATATAAGTTTATACTATAAGTACAAGTGTATACTATAAGTACAAGTCTATACTATAAGTACAAGTCTATACTATAAGTACAAGTCTACACTATAAGTACAAGTCTATACTATAAATACAAGTGTATACTATAAGTACAAGTGCATACTATGAGTACAAGTACAAAATTGATTATCCTCAATAATCTGACAAATAATATAAATCCTTACTCCTTTCTCACGTACAAATAATAATGTTAAGAATGACAACAAGACCCGAGGAACGAATGGATAATGTCGCTAACTCGGGGACGGTGTCAAAGAACGGCTCGAGTACATAAACGTTGCCTTCAGGACGTTACCCTTCGCGCTCAAAATCGGTGAAAGTGCAATAATTCAGTTGAAAATTGTATCTATGTATTATAATCTAAAGCGGAGAAACTTGTCGGTTGCTTTCACGAGAATGAAAGTGTTGTAGGTCAGGCGCGGTGTCAAAAAGAAAGTTTAGACTCGATTAATTTCACTTTTTTCTATGAAATTCGCGCCGACCCGCGATCCGCGGCAATTAGACAATGCTTTTCGGAAGTGGCGTGAAGAACAATGCTTTCCACGAATATTACTGGTCCGCCATTAGATTTCACGTTTTCATGTCTTCTCTTCATTATTGATTATCCTAAATAAACAACGGTGTGGGTAAATACTGTTTTTTTTTACAAAAGACACCGACCGGCTAAGACAGCACTTTCTTGATAAGATATTACGGGTAATTGGGAACGATACATGAAATATTATAACATGAAAATATAGGAATGTAAATCAGAGAGAAAACTAACCAGTAGATAGAAAACACAACCAGTAGGCAGAAAACACAACCAGTGGACAGAAAACACAACCACTAGACAGAAAACACAACCAGTAGACAGAAAACACAATCAGTAAAGAAAAAATACATCCAGCACTGAAAAACAATAGGGAGAATAGGGTGAAAAGACGTAGACTAAATAGGACCAAGAGGGCACTCATCAAATGATCAGAGACCTAGAGATCACGTCTTAGAAATCACGTCCTAGAGATTACGTCGAAATCTCCAAGTCAAGCAGAGGTGATAAGACCAAAACCTCTGTACCCACACAAAATCACAAACAAGCAAGCACCAAGGACCAAAAGGAGACAACACGGACCAACCAAAAGGACACATCACGGACCAACGAAAAGGACACATCACGGATCAACGAAAAGGACACATTACGGACCAACCGAAAGGACACATCACGGACCAACCGAAAGGACACATCACGGACTAACGAAAAGGACACACCACAAACCAACCAAAAGGACACACCACAAAAAAACCAAAAGGACACGCCACGAAAAGGACACCACGGAAAGGACACCACAAAGGACGAACGAAAAGGACACCTACGTGCATTGTGGTACTTGACGACCCCGTTAAGTATTCCTTTGAGAATGGGCAACTCTTCACCCATGTTGTTTTCTTTGCACTGATCACTTTCACCACTCACATGTGCACGACTGGCACGGAAGATCGGGCTGCGAATCGCGCTAGCTAGCATTCCCGACCGCGGTTTTGAACAGTATAGTGGCGCGAACGGTCGCTCCTCGCCCACGGCACGGATCCCCCCTAGTTGCCCCCACCAGGTCCCCGACGACGCTGTTCAGTTGTTCTCGGCTTCCCCTCCAATACCCTTGAACTTGAGCCGCGACGCGAGCAACCGAGTAGCGCGTTGCGCTGTCCAGGGTGTTGAGCGTTTGAAGGTCGCGCTAGCCGCACACGCCCCCCACCACCCCCGCGGCCCGCTCGCGGGCTCATTAAATCTCTTATCTCAAGGCCTCCGCGATTATGATTCCACTCCGGCCACGGTGACGCGTTTGCCCTTTTCATCCCGGCCTACTACGACGCGCGCGGTATCTGCCAACGCTAACGTGTCGTGTTGGTTGCCTGAATTAGGTGCTCGATTTTCGTTCGAGTTGTCATTGTGTCCTTTTTTTTGTTTGAATGTTGGACATTACTTATTGTCTTGGTTGTTGTTGTCATTGTGTTTATTTGTATTTCGTTTATCATTATTTCGCTTATTATTATTTTGTTTATCCTTATTTCGCTTATTATTATTTTGTTTATCATTATTTTGTTCATCATTAATTTGTTCATCATTATTTTGTTCATCATTAATTTGTTCATCATTGTTTTGATGATTATTAGTTTATTATTAGTAGTATGTTTATTAGAATAGATAGATTAGTATAGATAGATAGGCATCCGTTTTTTAGTAGGTGTTCACAATAGAAGGCGCTTATGTAGTACATATTTAACCTACTCTGAGGTACCTACTTCAGATAGATTTCAGCATCATAGATTTCAGCACATATTTGTAATTTTGGTCATCAGTCTGATTTTAGCGAATGTATTAATATGGGTGTAAATGTTGATGCGATTGAATGTATTAATGTTGATGCGGTTGAATCTATTAATGCCGCCGCTTTGTGGGCAAACGATCAAAAAGATTTGCGTCGCTTCTTTTCGCGTCTTGTTTATTGATTCCATGACCTGCTGTGTTTGTGTGGGCTGTTGACCTGCCACGCGTGTCCGGGCAAAGTTCGCGGCGCCTGCGTCGCTCGGGGACGCCGTAGTTCGGCGTCGCGGCGCTAGGCGCCGCCACCGCACGGTCACCGGGATTTTCGCCTCGCAAGTCGCAACAAGTTGGTGCCAAGCCGCCTGCTAGACCTAGTCGTGTGTTAGGAAAACGAAAGACCAGTAAAGGAAGAGGGTCACTATACAGGGTGTCCGCATCCATAAACATATGACAAATATTATGTGAAATAATATTAGACATACTATGAAATAATAAGATACCTACTAAGTATGAAAGAATATGAAAACTACTAAGTATGAGATAATATGATAACTACTAAGTATGAAATAATATGATAACTACTAAGTATGAAATAATATGATAACTACTAAGTATGAAATAATATGATAACTACTAAGTATGAAATAATATGAAAACTACTAAGTATGAAAGAATATGAAAACTACTAAATATGATATAATATGATAACTACTAAATATGAAATAATATGATAACTACTAAGTATGAAATAATATGAAAACTACTAAGTACGAAACAACTAAGTATGAAATAACTGAAAAGCAACCATGAAATAAATGAAAACCAACCATGAAATAATTGAAAAACTACCACGAAAAAGAAAGGAAACAAGCAATAAACGATTGACCGAAGAAGTAATGACCATTATGAGATTATGTCCGCGATTACTGCAACTTTCTACCACCGGAGGAAACGGCACCAGAAGTCGTCACCAGCTTGTCACCAGCCTCACCAACACCAACGACCGGGCAAGAGGTGAAAAAGCGCGGCTTTCTATTAATTGATAGCTGATTGCAATTGCGGGTAAAAGTGATTCGGCCTGGGAGAACAATTTCTGATTTCACAATTTCATCCGCGAACGCTGCGCGCCGAGAGATTGCGTAAACTGAGCGACTGTTTACTCGGCTACTTAACCGAGTAATACGACCGAATAATATGACCGAATAATATGACCTAGTAATATAGTCAAGTAATACAGCTTAGTAATATAGCCGAGAGTAATACATCCGAGTAATATAGTCAAGTAATAGAGTCGAGTAATACAGCAGAGTAGTACAGTCGAGTAATAAAGCCGAGTAATAGTAACGGCGAGTAAAAGTGGTCGCCGTCGCGGCCCACTCGATGTGGCACAATGATCTGGGGTTCAACAGTGGCCGACCTCAACACCATTCAACACCGCAGATGCGAAATTATGCAAGTCGCAGAGTCGACTTGCCCGAGAGCTGGCTGGCTCTTTGGCCTGGTACTTTCGAATGTGTCTCTGGTGAGGTGTGGAGGTGGTTTGCTACCATAGCTAAGTAGCCAGATAACTAAAAATCTAGCTAACCAAGAACCTAGCTGACCAAGAATCTAGCTGATCAAGAACCTAGCTAATCAAGAATCTAGCTGACCAAAAATCTAGCTGACCAACAACCTAGCTAATCAAGAATCTAGCTGACCAGCTATAATACTAGCTAGGATACTAGTTAGGGCATCAGCTAGAATACTATGTAGTTAAGATTCCAGCTAGAATACCAGCTATAGTACCTACTAGGACTCTAGTAATAATACGAGTTAGGTCACCAGCTAGGACAAAAGTTAGAACACCAGCTAGGACATAAGCTAGGAAACCAGCTAGGACATAAGCTAGGAAACCAGCTAGGACATCAGTTAGGACACCAGTTATGACACAAGCTAAGACATCAGTTAGGACACAAGCTAGGATATCAGTTAGGACACAAGCTAGGACATCAGTTAGGACACAAGTTAGGACACAAGCTAGGGCACCAGCTAGGACATCAGTTAGGACATCAGTTAGGACACCAGTTAGGACACAAGTTAAGACATCAGTTAGGACACCAGCTAGGGCACCAGTTAGGGTAGAATACCAGCTAGGGCACCAGCTAGAATACCAGCTAGCACGCATGTTATAGAGCTAGTAAGCCGTGCAGGCGAGCTACACCAGGCTAGGGTTCGATTGACCTAGTATCGCTGGAGTTGTTGAGGTCGTTCACCTCCTCGTGAACTTTCTCGAGCGATCACAGTGTGCCGTTACATTTCGCAGGTCGTTCACCCGATCTATTTTACGCAAAATGGAAAACCCGTACGCGACGAATGATTGCGCACGCTTCGCTCGGGCCTGGCCCGAAGAGACCCGAATGGGCCAACAATGACGTCCTTATTGCAACAATGATGTCCTTGTTGTAAGTAACAATATCGTCCTTTTTACGAGTAACAATATCGTCCTTATTGCAAGTAACTATATCGTCCTTATTGCAAGTAAGAATATCGTCCTTCTTTAATTATAATGTCTCTATTGCAATATAACGTCCTTCTGGGATAGTAACGTCCTTCTGGGATAATAACGTAATTCTGGGATAATAACGTAATTCTGGGATAATAACGTAATTTTGGGATAATAACGTAATTCTGGGATAATAACGTAATTCTGGGATAATAACGTCCTTCTGGGATAATAATGTCCTTCTGGGATAATAATGGTTTTCTGGGATAGGAACGTCTTTCTCTATTACTAATGTTCTTTTCTATTACTAATGTTCTTCTCTATTACTAATGTTCTTCTGAAATAATAATACCCTTCTTGCAACAATAACGTTCATTTTGCAACATAATATTCTTACAATAATAACATCTTTATCGTAGTCCCATTGTCCTATTTTAGTCCTTTAAATGAAACTCTAAGGATGAGTTCTTTCATTTTATTGTTATTATTACTATTTGAAATCTGCTGTGGAAAGGTGTGCTTCTACTATACTATAATATTAAAATATAATCATGTACTTTTCGTATGATAATATTTTTTATTTTCAATAATGTTTCTATTATCAATATTTTTTATTTTCAATAGTGTTTCTATTATCAATATTTTTTTATTATCAATATGTCTTATTATCAATAGTGTTTCTATTATCAATATTTTTTATTTTCAATAGTGTTTCTATTATCAATATTTTTTTATTATCAATATGTCTTATTATCAATAGTGTTTCTATTATCAATATTTTTTATTTTCAATAGTGCTTCTATTATCAATATTTTTTATTTTCAATAGTGTTTCTATTATCAATATTTTTTTATTATCAATATGTCTTATTATCAATAGTGTTTCTATTATCAATATTTTTTATTTTCAATAGTTTTTCTATTATCAATATTTTTTATTTTCAATAGTGTTTCTATTATCAATATTTTTTATTTTCAATAGTGTTTTTATTATCAATATTTTTTTATTATCAATAGTGTTTCTATTATCAATATGTCTTATTATCAATAGTGTTTCTATTATCAATATTTTTTAGTATTAATAATGTTTCTATTATCAATATTTTGTCTATTATCAATATGATGTCTTTTATCAATATGTTGTCTATTATCAATAAGATGTCTATTATGAATATGATGTCGACTATCAATATGATGTCTATTATCAATATGATGTCTCTTATCAATATTGAGTCTACTATCAATATTATGTTTATTATCAACATTACTTCCCTAAAACCAACATCATTATTCCCATTCATATAAATCTATACTTATAAAATATTTATATAAATAAATAATCTATCATTATTATTACTTCCACTATCGTTATTATTACTTCCACTATCGTTACTATTACTTCCACTATCGTTATTATTACTTCCAATATCGTTATTATTACTTCCACTATCGTTATTATTACTTCCACTATCGTTATTATTACTTCCACTATCGTTATTATTACTTAAACTATCGTTATTATTATTCCAGCTATCATCATTACTACAACTATTATCGCGCATTAGCTTTCCCTTTTCTCCACTACTTTAGCATGCCAAAAGCTGGCGATTTACAAGTATGCACAATTACTTCATCAATCTTAGTGAAAGTGCGGTTAATCTCTATGCATAGAAAGTTAAGGTCCTTGACTTTACGAATTGTTTTTTCTGCTCGCTACTTTTGGAAACGCGCAACAGCTTCGTAAAAAGCGTAAAATTGGTTTAATCGATTCTGATATTTGAATAGATGCGAATGGTGAAACAGTATGACTATTCTAGGAGACATGTGGACAATATTAAGTAAATAATAGAAGTAGACATGAATTTTGAAGTAGATATTAGTTTTGACGTAGATATGAATTTTGAAGTAGATATGAGTTTTGAAGTAGAAATGACTTTTGAAGTAGATATGACTTTTGAAGTAGATATGACTTATGAAGTAGATATGACTTTTGAAATAGATATGACTTATGAAGTAGAAATGACTTTTGAAGTAGATATGACTTTTGAAGTAGATATGACTTTTGAAGTAGATATGACTTTTGATGTAGATATGACTTTTGAAGTAGATATGACTTTCGAAGTAGAAATGATTAGGTATAGATATGATTTTAGTAGTAAATATGATTATTGAAGTAGATATGACTTTAGAAATAGATAAGATTTTAGAAGTAAATATGATTATTGAAGTAGATATGATTATTGAAGTAGATATGAT
This sequence comes from Quadriops clusia, assembly GCA_033557875.1. Taxonomy (NCBI): domain Eukaryota; kingdom Metazoa; phylum Arthropoda; class Insecta; order Coleoptera; family Hydrophilidae; genus Quadriops; species Quadriops clusia. Next base: position 19,939 of record JAWQRP010000362.1, read on the forward strand.
TATTGAAGTATATATGATTATTGAAGTAGATTTGATTATTGAACTAAATATGGTTATTCAAGTAGATACAATAATTGAAATAGACATGATTTAACTTCTTAAATGATTTTAGAAGTAGATAACTACCTATGATGATTGAAGTACCTCTAGATCTGACACTTTGAGGATTTGAATAATACTAAATTAACTTTTGAATAATAGTAAATTAACTTTTGGATAATACTAAATTAACTATAACTAAAAGAACAAAAGAAGAGAACTCACCATCTCTGCTCATTCCCACAGCTATGCATTTCTTCAGTCTACAATACTGGCAGCGGTTTCTGTTGATCCTCAGGATCGAGCACTGCTGGTTCTTCGTGCAAGGTCTATACTGGATCTTCTGCTGGATGCTCCTCCTGAAGAAACCCTGCGAAGGACAATCCTTTGATAAGCAATCGTCGCTCTCACATCCCGAGCTACTACTACTACTGTCGTCTTTCGGGCAACAATGGTCTTTTTGGAAACTGTCTTTTTGGAAGTTATCCTTTTGGATAATATCGTTTTGAAAGTTATCCTTTTGGAAACTACCGTTTAGGAAACTATCCTTTTGAAAACTACCGCTTAGGAAACTATCCTTTTGGAAAGTAACGTTTTGGAAACTATCCTTTTGGTCACAATCTTTTTGGAAACAATCATTTTGGAAACAATCTTTTTGGGGACAATCCTTTTGGAAACAGTCTTTTTGGAAACACTCTTTTTGGAAATAATCTTTTTGGAAACACTCTTTTTGGGAACAATCTTTTTGGAAAGAATCTTTTTGGAAAGCACAGATGTTGTCTTTCTGCGGAACACGATTTCTATCACTAAACTCAATTTGGTGACCAGTTAGATCATCCTGGTGGCCACAAGCGACACTTTGCTCACTTTGGCGAACACAATGGTCATTTTGACGAACACTTAGGGTATTTACAGAACTGGCATGAGAGTCTGGGCAAGGCAACACTGCCATCATTTTGCACTTCAAAAGAAACTATTTCTTAGACGATCACAACGATCGATCAATGGATTCCCTAGTTACATTTAACTGGAGATCTAACACAGAGTATGAGATTTAACACAACGTTCAAGATTTAACACAGAGTATGAGATTTAACACAGAGTATGAGATTTAACACAAAGTTCAAGATTTAACACAGAGTATGAGATTTAACACAAAGTTCAAGATTTAACATAGAGCATGAGATTTAACACAAAGTTCAAGATTTAACACAAAGTTCAAAATTCAACACAAAGTTCAAGATTCAACACAGAGTTCAAAATTTAACCCAAAGTTTTAACACAGAGTTCAAGCTTCAATCCAGAGTTCAAGATTTAACACAGAGCTTTAACACAGAACATTAAGACAGAGCTTTAACACACCCTCGGAGACTTAACGCAGATCAGGACGAACTTCTCGTCTAAGTAAAACCGACATTCAATCGAAATCCCAAAATTCCTTTACAATTGCAAATCAGTCAATTGAACGCTAAAACCACACTAAGCAAGCAACGTGGACACATAGGTGTACGTCTAATACGTTGTATATCCGACAGAACACTGAACTCTGGTGTTGGCTGGTAGGAGCACCAGTTTGCAATCTGACCCAGATCCCGGTTATTCACCTACCAAAGTGCGCTCGGGAGGCCAGTTCTCTCTGTGAAAGTGAGAGTTGTCGGCGTCTCGCTCGCTCTCGCGGGACCTATGGGGCTAGAGAAGGAAGGCCGGTCGTTTCGTCACGACGCTACTTCTTTGTCGCGGGGAATTTCGCGAAAATTTCTTGCGAGAGGGCTGCCTCTCGACGCTCGAGAGTGGACCATGTGCACTGCTGACTTGTTTGCTTTGTACAGAAGCTCAATTGCCATGTACACATTTTCAAATACGGACTTTATTGTGAAAATTCTTACTATATATGGCAGAGGCCTGCAGGTGGTTTACAGGGTTTCATGTGGAAATTCTTAGAACATAAGAATTTTTACATTCATTAAGAGACTAGTGCAGAGTCTCATGTGCAAAATATTTTGGGCACATTCTGCAGACTTTTGTGCACATTCTGTTGTAGTCACTCATTCTGTAATCACATATTTTGCAGTCACACATTCTGTAGTCACACACTCTGTAGTCACACATTCTGTAGTCACACATTTTGTAGTCACACATTCTGTAATCAAACATTTTGTAGTCGCACATTCTGTAGTCACACATTTTGTAGTCACACATTCTGTAATCAAACATTTTGTAGTCACACATTCTGTAGTCACACATTCTGTAGTCATACATTCCGTAGTGCCATGTGCACATTCTGCAGTTCCATGTGCATACAATCCCAGCAAAATAGATCTTCGGTTTGCCGACGCACGCATCGGTCCTGACACAGTTTACCTCCGTAAATTTTGTACCGTTCAATACAGCGGCAATGAGCAACAGCTCCGACTAGTGGGGTCGTTGAACTCGCCTCGGACAAATTTTACTTTACCCGCGATTTGGGTCACCAACCCAGCGAGCGCCGCAACTCGCGCATTAATATTTAATAAACTTTTTCTTTGTGGTTTCTTTTGTTTGGTAAACACTGCTTGGACGGTAACATATCTTTGGTCGTCCTTGTTTTGGTATTATCCCTATTAGTTTATTCTCCTTATTAGTTTATTCTCCTTATTCGTTTATTCTCCTTATCAGTTTATTCTCCTTATTAGTTTATTCTTCTTATCAGTTTTCGCCTTTTCAGTTTATTCTCCTTATTAGTTTATTCGTTTTTTTAGTTTATTCTCTCTATTAGTTTGTTACCCTATTGTTGATATATATGATGATATAAAAGGTGCATAATAATAATAATAAATAGAAATAAATAAAAAAAATAAATATAAAAAATAAATTGAATAATAAATAAACAAAATAAACAAAAAAAAGAAATATAAAATAATAAACTCTATTATTAACAGACTCGGAGTATTGACACAATAAATGCCCTAGTTTCAGCGAATTTTGGCCCAGTTTGCCGCCTAATCCGAATTATGATCCTGTGTGTTTGTTGTCAGCTTGCGTTGGCCTCTTTCGGAGTTCATTGGCTTGTTAAGTCGTCTATTTAGTTAACATATCGCCTTGCTAAGTTGAAAATACGGATTGGTCTTGTTTACATTAGGTTTCCCTATACCTGCACTATTGGTGGAGGCGCACAAGTCAAAGTTGCCATCAGCTCCAGATGTAATAACGTTGGCTTGTGGCAACTTTGGCTTGTGCGCCCCCACCAATTGTGCAGGTATAGGGAAATCCCTAAGAATTACAAGAGTTTAATGATAGTGTGTTTTAGACACATTAGTGAGCCCTTCTGCCTCCATGGTGGCTCAGTGAGTAAACTCTAGGATAGTTCTTATCGTGATAGTCTAAACTGGATAGTTTAAACTGGATAGCCTAAACTGGCTGCCGCAATCTGGGGCGGCCGAGAGCATTTCGCATTCGGGGAAAAGCCGATTTGGTTGGTACACAGCGAGCGGGTCGTCGAACTCGGCCCAACTCACAACAAAGTGGCGATGACTGGCTGAGTAAACTCCGTTCGCGCACAGGTCAGTCACTTTTTACCTTAACGCTTGGCGTGTCCTAAATTCGCGCTGGTTTCTCGAACATTCAGCTCGGCACGTACGTCATAATGGTGTACACACTGTCGCTCTTACGTCACATTCCGCGGGGGCACCGCCGGATAAGTAGGCCGAGGCGATAAAAATTCATCGTTTTTGGAGGATTCAATACTAGTTGTCGTTTTGGGTGAAACTTTAGCGCTTTAAAACTTAAGCACTTTAGCACTAACAGCCTTTGTGGTCAAAGCCAAAATTTGTTGGTTAAAGCCAAAATTTGTTGGTTAAAGCCAAAATTTGTTGGTTAAAGCTAACATACGTTGATTAAATAAGAGTCATCAACAGGAAAACTAGATTCTCTGATCTAAGTTAAACTCTGTTGAGAAAATATAGAAGTCATTCAGAAGACATAAAAGTCATTGAGAAAACACAGAAGCCATTGAGAAATCTTTGGGAAAACTACTTAGAACAATCAGACAAGGCGAGAACCTATGCCGTGCAAGATGATTGATGGAAACCCAGCGATGAGCCAATTTAAGATTTAATTGTCGGCTTGATCGATGACCAGCGTTCGGGAACGCTCTAATTGCATCTTTTCGAGCAAAGGAATGCTAATTAATTCGGACAAAATAAAGAAAGTAATTAATCGCTCGGCGAGCGAAAAGAAAGTAAACTACGATCGCAGGCGCTATTTTAATGGACTAGCGCGAATTAAGCAATTTCGTTATTCTTTTTACTTTCTGGTATTGAATGTTTAATTTCCAGATTTCCTAACGTTTACTTTGCAAGGCTTTGGTTGCTTGGTTTAGCGAAACGATTTGAAACGTATGGTGAATGTATTTTGGGATTTATTGCGAATGTCTTGTAGTTGTAGTCTATAATGAATTTATAGTGAATTCATAGAGAATTCATAGTGAATTCATAGTGAATTCATAGTGAATCATAGTGAATCCATATTGAATCATAATGAATTCATAGTGAATCATAGTGAATTCATAGGGAATAATAGTGAATCATAGTCAATCATAGTGAATCATAGTGAATTCATAGGGAATAATAGTGAATCATAGTGAATTATAGTCAATCATAGTGAATCATAGTGAATTCATAGGGAATAATAGTGAATCATAATGAATTATAGTCAATCATAGTGAACCATAGTGCATTCATAGTGGACATATACCAAGTGGCAGTGGACCTAATAAATAGGGCCATACGTGAGCAATATCCAAGCACCTCATCCACCAGCAGAATACCAAACAAACAAAGCGATATTTTATTGTCGTAACTGTTGTTATTGTTGTCGTAGCAGCGTGTCTATTTCCGCGATAGCCGAAGAATGAATGTGCTCGGAATCCAAGTGCAAGCTTCAGGTGATCGGGGTTGTTGACCAGCCAGAGTTGGTTCGAATCTAAATTTCTTTCATTGTCTCTAACTGCGCCAGGCGTCGATGCGGCTAAGGGTCGATGACTAGGTTGCGCTGGTCAGTCACATATCCTCGAATACGTGTCCACTTGCACACGAGAGGGGATGAGGAGAAGCTGCAACAAAACCAAGACCTCGCCGTAAGGTCACCAGAGTGCATCGAACTCGCTCACTTGCGCAAAACTCGGTCAAAAAGGCCGGTAATGCAGGCAGAGATGGCCCAGGAACGCTAGCGCTAACTCGACTTGCGCCATTGTTGCCTAGAGTTGATTAGCTTCGCAAGAATGTCGATTCAAGAATGAATTGAAAAATTGGTCACCTAGGCGTAGGTACGAACCTTTCTGTTTATGTTTATCATCTCATGGTCCAGTTTTTGGGAACATTCTATATTGTATCTATCAATATTCTATCTATCAAAATTATATCTATCAATATTCTACCTATCAATATTCTACCTATCAATATTCTATTTATCAATATTCAACCTATCAATATTCCATCTATCAATATTATATCTCTTGGGCAGATTCCATCTTTTGGCCAAATTCGATATTCTACCTTTTGGGCAAAATTCAATAAGAATTGTATTCTCCAATGATCATTATTATTATTTTTTAAGTTTAAATGAATACATTATAGGTATTATTAAGTGGTATAATATGTATTAACTAGTATTAATGTTACTAATTATTATTAGTGTTACTAATTATTATTTATGTTATTAATTCTATGTACGTAAGAATATTAAGTACCAAGAATTTAATTTATATAATATTAACTATCAATGTGTAGTTAGTAATGAGTAGTGCAATCAATACGACTGGATGCAAAATCCACCAACAAGAAAAGTGCACAAAGAAACAAAAACTCGCTATCGCCGTTTAGCGATTACAATTTTTCCCACTGGGCAAAATCAGGCAATCGTAGACAAACGTTTCCCTTTTGTTTTTCACTCGAGATCGAGCAGGCTGCGAAGTGCAACGACCGCTCGGATCTAGGTTGATGTACTCGGCGCGCGGCGAGCGCAAGCGCGTTTCGCCAAAGAGTTCATCGACACCATCAGAGAACATTGGTACATTCCCGTTTGCGTTATTAACTTACAGAATTTGGGTCACGAACCTGAATATTTTTATCTCTCGTTTGCAGCGTGTTACAAATAGATATGCTCTTTTTCAGGCCGATCTGACCCCGATTCCGGATCATTGTTTGGAGTTATCTGGACGGAAAGAGCCACTCATCGCTGATCTGTGCACCGCGGGCTTTAAAAATTATATAATGGAGGAGACTGTGTGTTGACGCGCTTATTCAATCATTTTTTCTTTCGTTATTGCTGAAAGATCGTTTCTTTATTGCAGACAGATTGTTTCTTTATTACAGAAAGATCATTTCTTTATTGCAGAAAGATCGGTTTTTTTATCGCAGAAAGATCAATTTTTTATTGCAGAAAGATCATTTTTTTATTGCAGAAAGATCGTTTTTTTTTAATTGCAGAAAGATCGTTTTTTTATTGCAGAAAGATCATTTTTTCATTGCAGAAAGATCGTTTTTTTTAATTGCAGAAAGATCGTTTTTTTTATTGCAGAAAGATCGTTTTTTTATTCCAGAAAGATCATTTTTTTATTGCAGAAAGATCGTTTTTTTTATTGCAGAAAGATCATTTTTTTATTGCAGAAAGATCATTTTTTTATTGCAGAAAGATCATTTCTTTATTGCATAAAGATATCTCCTTTATTTTTTGATTCAAATATTTGACTTCAGTATATAGTAAATAAAAAAAAACTTGCCATGTTTGTAGGCACGTACGCTCGTTCATTAATTAATTTAAAAAAATGTTGAGTAAATTTTCATTTACGTATGTGTGTTAATCTACTGGAGAAATGATCACGTACACGCATAATTTAGAAGGCAATCACCTCCCGTTAATTAAACAAATAGCGCCGGCCAAATTAAATAATGTGATGAGAAAGCGTGCGTATTTTCGTAACTTTAACGTATTTTTTACGTGTTTCAATAATTCATGTATTTTAATTGCGTTTTTTAAAGCTATTTATGTGTTCCTGTGCTTTCATTACTTCTCTTTTATTTATCAATTTTTTATTTGTTTTATTTATCAATTTTTTATTTATCAATTTTTTATTTATCAATTTTTTATCTATCAATTTTTTATTTATCAATTTTTTATTTATCAATTTTTTATTTATCAATTTTTTATTTATCAATTTTTTATCTATCAATTTTTTATCTATCAATTTTTTATTTATCAATTTTTTATTTATCAATTTTTTATTTATCAATTTTTTATTTATCAATTTCTTATTAATCTAATTTTTATTTATCAAGTTTTTATTTATTTATTTTAATTCATAAGTTACGCACATTTTTAATACGAGCTATATGAATGTGATACACACCGTGCATAGATTGCGTTGTGCGCCCCCACCAATTGTGCAGGTATAGGGATTACCCATAGTAATTTATACGAGTTTCTACATGTTTATATGCGATTTCTATATGTTCATATGCGAGTTCCTACATGTTTATATGCGAGTTTCTACATATTTATATACGAGTTTCTACATGTTTATATACGCGTTTCTACATGTTTATATACGCGTTTCTACATGTTTATATACGCGTTTCAACATATTTATATACGCGTTTCTACATGTTTATATACGAATTTCTACATGTTCATATGCGAGTTCCTATATGTTTATTTAGAAGTAATTCCCGAAAATCGAATTTGTTCATTTCTTCTGCCTAACGCCTAAAAAGGCAATCCAATGAAACCGTTGCGAGTAGATCGAGTAGCTATAGTTAGAAAAGTGCAATGTACCCAGAGTATGAATGTTCCAAAGCCCGGGATACCGTTACTTCGCAGGAGACTGCCGGATTCCGATAGAGGGCGCTAGCGCACGGCCAACGCGATGTAGCCGGTGTGCAAATCCAAGTGTGCGCACAGGTCATTCAACCTGATACCTTGCTGGTGCCGAGCGCCGCCTAACGGAGATTCCGTGAACTATCTAACGAGATTGATCGGGTTTTAGCGCCTTTTCCTGCGGCTGTCTTTTGTTTATTCGTTGTTTTTATTGTTTCTAGTTTTTCTAGTCTTTTGGGTTTAGTCTTTTGCGTTTATTCTTTCGTGTTTATTCTTTTGAGTTTATCCTTTTGAGTTTATCCTTTTGAGTTTATTTTTTTGAGTTTATGCCTTTGAGTTTATTCTTTTCAGTTTATTTTTTTGAGTTTATCCTTCTGAGTTTATTCTTTTGATTTTATTGTTTTGAGTTTATTCTTTTGAGTTTATTCTTTTGTTTTTATTCTTGTCTTTTATTCTTTTGTCTTCATTCGTTTGTTTTTATTTTTGTCTTTTTATTATTTTATCTTGATTCTTGTCTTTTCATTCTTTTGTTTTTATTCTTGTCTTTTTATTCTGTTGTCTTTATTCTTGTCTTTTTATTCTTCTGTCTTTATTCTTTTGTTTTTATTCTTGTCTTTTTATTCTGTTGTCTTTATTCTTGTCTTTTTATTCTTCTGTATTTATTATTTTGTTTTTATTCTTGTCATTTTATTCTGTTGTCTTTATTCTTGTCTTTTTATTCTTCTGTCTTTATTCTTATGTCTTTAATCTTTAGTTCTTTAATTTTTTTCATTCTTCGTCCTTCATTTTTTTTTATTCTTCGTCCTTTCATTTTTTTTCATTCTTCGTCCTTTCATTTTTCCTTTTAGTTTTCTAGATTTTTCACTTTCCTTCATTTCGTCTCTTAAATTCTCCTCTACCTTAGTTTGTAAGGGTCAACCCCCACCCTCGCAATAACCTTGACTTTTCCACAAAAATTTTCCATCCGCTCGGATCGATCGTAAAGTCACTGACTGCTTTAATAAGCCAGAGGCATTATAATTAGGCATTGTTACCTTTTTATCTCGAAATGCTAATGCGTATGTAAATATGGCAGAGTTTGTTGAATACATTATTGCAGGAATACAAGAGTCTTTTACTGGTACCTTTCAGAGCTTTTTATATGTACCTACCTACTACACTTTTGGACAAATATTTCTGTGTGTAAATAATCGAAATGTAATAATATCTTTTGTACGAAACACACAAAAGATTTTTTCTTCCTATCAAACCCAATTTTTTGTACATCTCCTCTTCCTGGTCTGACATAATAGCAATTTTGGAGGTACATAATAGCAATTATTCGGCACACGTGTTGGGCCAAAGCAGCAGGCTTCCAACCCCTTCAATTAATTCAGCGATATGCATCAACTAGTAATTTTTACCCGAACAGGTTGAAAGTGAGAGTTGTGTTTTTGTGCCTGCTTCCTCCTCTTGGGTTTTTTAATAGATGGATGGATATTAATGGATTCGAGATATAATGGGCATCGAGATGATAACAGATGAGATGTTAACATCTCAGATGTTGCCAACCATCAATATATCAATAAAACATCTGCTGGCAGATAGAGATAGAAAGAAAGAGATATAGAAAGAGAGAGAGATAGAAAGAGAGACAGATAGAAAGAGAGAGAGATAGAAAGAGAGAGAGAGAGATAGAAAGAGAGATAGGAAGAGAGAGAAATAGAAAGAGAGAAAGAGAGATATAGCAAAATTGCTTTTTTTTGCTCATTATACCTTCTAATCCCAATCGGTAATCATCACCTTGCACCTTCGATATTTATTCGGCCAGCATGTGGCTCTTCCGCCGAATTGGTGGTCCTTGGAAGAGTTGGATGAACTCGTTTCGGTTCAAGGCCGCGTATACCTGGCCCTCCCGCATTCTCACCTGCATGCCTTACTTTCGATCAAATTTATGCACCTGCCTTTTTGTGTATCTTGATGCAAACATTTCGGCGAAAACGCAACCCCTTGTCGCTACCCCATCTAGCCACCCTCTTCGCCCTATCCTTATCGCTACCCCTTCTAGCTACACCTTTTAGCCACTCTTTTCTGCGCACACTTTTCTAGACACTCTCTTTTAGACAGTCTCTTCTAGACACTCTCTTCTAGACACTTTCTTCTAGACACTTTCTTCTAGACACTTTCTTCTAGACACTTTCTTCTAGACACTCTGTTCTAGACACTCTCTTCTAGACACTTTCTTCTAGACACTCTCTTCTAGTCAATCTCTTCTAGACACTCTCTTCTCGACACTCTCTTCTAGACACTCTCTTCTAGACACTCTTTTCTAGACACACTCTTGTAGCCCCTCTCTTCTAGTCACTCTCTTCTTTC
>JAWQRP010000363.1:0-30175 GCA_033557875.1 Quadriops clusia
TTACAAAACTCATTGATGTTCTTTAAAATGCGATTTTTTCATAGTGGCGCAACCATCGATACACACTCACCATAGAAATCATATTGCTTAAAATGGGAAAATTACCGACGGACGGACGGACGGACGTTACGACGGTAATTATGTTTGTTGATAGGACCAAGCAAAAGTTTTCCGGTTGTACGATAATATAAACATCTAACGCATTTACTATGTATGTGTATATTTGTTCTATCGGGTTGACCTCGACTGATGGAAGGAGCTAGTTATATTCACCAAATTTTCAACAGAGGACACCATCGTATAGTTTGTAATTTGCTGAAATAGGGTTTGTTCGATGAATTGTCCGATGTTGTTCGGAGCAATAACCGACCAATAACGTTTGAGATCCACTTTGAAATGTAAAATTTGATTGGACCTTTGTTGATCCGAGCAGTGCAGGGGAAACTCATCGAATAGTCCTATGGTGTGTTATTAATAGACCTAAATATACAAAATAAAATGTATTGAAATTTAATTTCGCGATCTTATCGATTCTACTCGTATTTGCCTTCGTAGCCTTTTTTGGGCAACTGATTCGAACGAGTGAAACCTCCAAATTGAAACATCACAGATAATTGCAGGTTGCATTAGCGCGATAAGTGACGACCGAAAGCAGAATCCACGCGACCTACCAAAAAGAGGATGATTAATAGCCGTCATTTTTCGGGGATCCTAATGCGACACTAAGTATACCTTTACGAGATTTTTAACTAAACATTAAGCTTGACAAATTCATCTCTTCCTCTGCGCGAGATTCGGCCTCGGGTCATCTGCCCGCCTCACGCAACGTCGGATCGGATTTTAAATACCTGCATGCGCATCCGACAAACGCATTAGCCGTGATTATTATGGAGGATCAAATTACCTTATTAGACCCTCAAAGCTAGCTGAGGTTTTGTGGATAACGCGCTGCCTTGGATCCTGTTTGGGCAGATCCTCTTGTCTTCGGCAGAGAAATTTACCCAACACGGATCGAAGAAGCTGTTACGTATCTGCGTACAACATCCTTGACCAAACCGATCCTTCGCATTTCATTGACTTCATTGGTCATCCGATCCGACCGATCGAACAGAAGAAAAAAAAACGAAAGAAGGAAAATAAAAGCAAAAAGGCCGCCTATTATGGTAGCAGCAAATCCCCTGGCCAACTACAAATTTAATGAATAATTAATGCACAAATTGAAAAAGCTCCGCGAACGCTAATTACAGTCTTCTTTCACAAATTCTCCCTTGATTTGTGTGGCTCATTCTTCATGGGGCCAGCCGACTGCAGCGCCACGACTCGGCTTGCCGGGCAAATAATAAATTAATCGGAATAAGAAACTGGATATTGAGTGATTGATTCCAGAATCGATCGGCGCAGAAGCTCCCGCAGACAATAGTCGGGGCCAAAAGTCCAGTCCATAAATAAAGGAAACAGTCATTTCACTGTTATTTGACTGACATCAATATGTCGCAACCCGGATTTTCTCCGACTTATTAATTTCCTCATTTATAATTTCGCTAGTTTTTTTCGGCCAGCAGCTCGGTAATGATCTGCGAGAGATCTTATCCGGTCGAAGAAATTAGTACACTTTTTCTGGCGCTCCTGACAGAACAATTGCGACCTTTTTGCTTTATTGTGCACTCGAACATTTCGAAATCGTCGCTGCCGCCATTCCGAGACGCGAAGATGCCTATCTCCGCTTATCTTCGCTATCGTATATTTTTATGTTCACTTATGTGATATTAATACGTTGATGTATGGCATGTCCATAAATTTGTTGGAATGACATTCGGTGCCCTTTGATGCTTGCTGCAATGTTAATTCCGAAACCGCTGGCTGGATGGCTTCGATCTTTGGAAAGTGGATTGTGGGGTTCACTAAAAAAAATTGGGCTACAGAGACTATTAGGATGTCTGTCCAGTCTCTCACAAATAGATAGATATTTCAAACACTGAATAGATCATAAATGATTGCGGTAAAACCCTTATAATGGGCCGTGAAATGCTGAATAGAACGAGTTTAAACGCCTATGGCTTATGCTGCTATCAGGTAAATAATCTAATACTAAAGATATCATAAAATTATAAAATAATTAATGAGAATGCATAGTCAAGCAAAATCCAACTCAAGTTTAAATTCAAATTGTGACTGAGTTTGAACTTGCTGGAGCCTTGTCGCCGTCAGATCGCGAGTCGGCTTCAGGTCGCTTTATCAAGAGAAAATATAACGCAGTCCCGCAGGTACGTGTTGATGCAATGAATGATAATGAGGTAATTAAGTGCACAATAACAACAAATGAGCGAAATTCAATTAAAATAAATTCCGAAGACAATAAATCGCAATTAGTTCAATCGTACGTTAAGACATTCGACTCGCTTTTCGATTACGTAAAACAGAAGCGTGATATCGGGCGCAGACGAGATTCACTCGGCCTTTCAATGAAGCCACAATCCGAAGAACTCGAAGAAAACGAAGAAGCAAATTTGTAAAGTTGTGCAATATGACCGTAAAGATATGACTATCCGATCAATGAACACTTCAATCTCCTTGGAATCATTAACCATGATATGTTTCGTTAGTTAATGTTAACTCTGCAGACATTGATCCCCCACGGCACGGACCAACAATCACTTGGAAATTGGAAAAGGTCATCGTGCCGCTCAAATGTAGACCATCAATGGTTCAACAATTTATTACCCATAAACACAATAATAACAGCGCCAAGGAGCCCCGAAGAACACACCTGATCTAGATAATCTCACGCCGCCATTAACATTTATTTGTTAATCAGCACGAACTTTAGAACAAGCAAATTGATTTCCACATCGTCCTTAATCCTTGTTTGTTTTCGCGCCGCCATTGATCGCGCATTTATCCAGAGCGGTATCCAATCAATTTGTTTTTTTTTGATAAAAAAAGATTTAGTAATAAAAAAAATCCAGATCAGACAAAATGGTATTCTTACACTTTGTGTCGCTGAATTTTGTCTCTCTGAATAAAATTTTATCCCTCTGAATAAATTTTTTTCTCGCCGACTAAAATTTTATCTCGCTGAATAAATTTTATCTTGCTGAATGAATTTCATCTCGTTGAATAAATTTTATCTCGCTGAATAAATTTTTCTCGTCGACTAAAATTTTATAACGCTGAATAACTTTTATCTCGCTGAATAAATTTGATCTCGCTGAATAAATTTTATCTCGCCGACTAAAATTTATCCGACTGAATAAAGTGTTGTCTCGTAGAATCGCGTAGGCTTCGATAACAGGTGGCAGCGCGCAAACGGGAAACAATTGACACGAGAGTTCGCCTCTGGCTCACGCACGCCACTGGTGTTCACCTGTCACCGCGAATGTGTTATGAAAGCCTGCGAAAACAATTCAATATGTAATATCTGATTAGAATCAAGTGGCCGTGGTACGGTTGCCTTATAGGGAAGACGTTTGCCTACTTCGATCTACCATAATTATTATTGATAGTCGCTAATATGACTGCATGCGGATTAAGAGTTATTATCGGTGCTCGTTTTTTGATACTTTCATCTCGTTGCGCAATCGCCGACAAGCGCCACTTTGCGTTTTTGCTGTCTTTGATCGACTTCCTTTTGGTCTGCGAAGATTGGATGATTGATCAGGAGGTGGTTGATTAAATGGTCGATTAGAAGGTGTTTTGTTGGAAGAAGTCTTGTTAGAAGGTGTTTTATTTGAAGATGTTTCGTTAGAAGATGTTTTGTTGGTAGATGTTTCGTTATAAGATGTTTTGTTGGTAGATGTTTTGTTAGAAGATGTTTTGTTGGTATATGTTTCGTTATAGGATGTTTTGTTGGTATATGATTCGTTAGAAGATGTTTTGTTGGTATATGTTTCGTTAGAAGATGTTTTGTTGGTATAAGTTTCGTTAAAAGTTGTTTTGTTGGTTTATGTTTCGTTAGAAGATGTTTTGTTGGTATAAGTTTCGTTAGAAGTTGTTTTGTTGGTTTATGTTTCGTTAGAAGATGTTTTGTTGGTATATGTTTCGTTAGAAGACGTTTTGTTGATATATGTTTCGTTAGAAGATGTTTTGTTGGTATAAGTTTCGTTAGAAGATGTTTTGTTGGTATATGTTTCGTTAGAAGATGTTTTGTTGGTTTATGTTTCGTTAGAAGATGTTTTGTTGGTATATGTTTCGTTAGAAGATGTTTTGTTAGTATATGTTTCGTTAGAAGATGTTTTGTTGGTAGATGTTTCGTTATAAGATGTTTTGTTGGGAGATGTTTCGTTATAAACTGTTTTGTTGGTATATGTTTCGTTAGAAGATGTTTTGTTGGGAGATGTTTCGTTATAAACTGTTTTGTTGGTATATGTTTCGTTAGAAGATGTTTTGTTGGTATATGTTTCGGTAGAAGATGTTTTGTTGGTATATGTTTCGTTAGAAGATGTTTTGTTGGTATATGTTTCGTTAGAAGATGTTTTGTTGGTATATGTTTCGTTAGAAGATGCTTTGTTGGTATATGTTTCGTTAAAAAATGTTTTATTAGAAAATGTTCCCTTAGAATATGTTTGGTTAGATGTATCGTTAGACGATACTTCCTTACTAGTCGCTTCATTCGAAGATGTTTCGTTAGAAAATGTTTTATTAGAACTCGATTCATTAGGTATGTAACGAGAAGATATTTCGTTAGTATTCGTTTTAATAGAAGATGTTTCGCTAGAGAAGTACTTCAGTAAAGCGTATTTCCTTAGAAGATGTTTCGTTAGTAGATGTTTTGTTACCAAATGTTTCAGTAGAACTAATTTTTTCGAGCCAATACATGGCGGAAATTTGACCAAAAAATGTTTTTCTGTTCAATGTCTGTCAAAAATTCAAATTTCCTTTTTTTGTTTTTCCTTCGTCCAATAACGAGATTTATCCATGTACTTACGTAATATTTTTGGTATTTTGATTTTAAATGAACCAATACTGAGTTATGCTGTCCACGGCAAGAGGATTTTTTTTTGAGACGTCAAGGGAGATGAGGTACCAACGGCTGAGTTTTTGGAATTTTTAAATAAAAATTTCACAAAATACTGTTTAAATATTTATCTTTGATATGCTGAATTGTTTAAATAAAATATATGATTGTATATATTAAAAAAAAAACTAGTAAAACACCCTTTTTTTGAACCTCTGAAACCCACCTAACCCCTTTAGAAGATGTCTCTTTAGAAGAAGTCTCGCTAGATACCTCGCCAAAATTTTACTTAGAATACATTCTGTTAGAAGATGTCGCGTTAGAAGATGTCGCTTTAGAAGATGTTTCCTCAAAAGATGTGTCTTTAAATCTACGATTAGTAGATGATTTAAGCAATGGGAACGTTTTATTACCAGATCGACCATTGGAAAAAGCACGATCACAACCTGAGAACATCGAGGATCTAGATATATCTAGGTGTACCTACGCTTGTTCATACATACTCCTATCATTCAGAAATCTCTATATCTAGGCTCAAGAAGAAAGTGAATTAATCTCTTAGTACGAAGAAGGCACAAACCGGTCGGGTATTAGCAAAAGAATCCCATAAACCGATTAGAGAAGAAAGAGGTGGAGTGCGATCGGCACTAGTAGTATGAATTAGGTATAAAGATAGATCAAGGCCCGTTATCACCGTGGGAGATCGCTCGAGATGCGTGCAAGTACACCTGTCTCCTACAGGTTGCAACGAGAGCTCTCTAGTTGACATTAAAACGTTTTTACTATTAAAATGTTTTTCATATTTAAACGTTTTTATTATTAAAACGTTTTTATTATTACAACGTTCTTGTTCCCTGTGCATATTTTTCGAAAAAATTCAATCATATAAATATGTAATAGTTACAGTAATAGTAATAATAATAATTAATAAATCTTCGTGGCATGAATGATCAGACCCTGACATTAAGGTGGCAATTTATTCGTTAAGTGCTTCCTCGCCTCGGCGCCAGTCTTAATGGTCGCGGCAAGAGTGATATTTACTTTAGGATTCCGCCGTCCCAAAAATTAATGGAACCAATTGCTTTTTTCACGATTGTGCAATCAAGTGCCGTACCAGCCCTACATTGGCTTTCCCATGTTACGAATTAGCGAGAGCGTGTGTGGCCAACGAGAGCCGCCTGGGCAGACTCGACCGGACAGATTCAGTCAGAAAGAGAGAGAGAGAGAGAGATAGAGATAAAGAGAGAGAGAGATAGAGAGATAGAGAGAGAGAGAGACTTTAGAAGAGAAACTTTATAAGAGAGACTTTAGAGGAGATACGTTAGAAGAGGGACTTTAGAAGAAAGACTTTAGAAGAGAGACTTTAGAAGAGAGATTTAAATGGGAGACTTTAGAAGAGAGACTTTAGAAGAGATACTTTAGAAGAGATACTTTATAAGAGAGACTTTAGAGGAGATACTGTAGAAGAGGGACTTTAGAAGGGAGACTTTAGAGAAGATACTTTAGAAGAGGGACTTTAGAAGAGAGACTTTAGAAGAGAGACTTTAGAAGAGAAACTTTATAAGGGAGACTTTAGAGGAGATACTATAGAAGAGGGACTTTAGAAGAGAGACTTTAGAAGAGATACTTTAGAAGAGAGACTTTAGAAGAAAAACTTTAGAACAGAGACTTGAGAAGAGAAACTTTAAAAGAGAGAATTTAGAAGAGAGACTTTAGAAGAGAGGCTTTAGAAAACAGACTTTAGAAGAGAGACTTTAGAAGGCAGACTTTAGAAGAGAGACTTTAGAAAACAGACTCTAGAGAGAGACTTTAGAAAACACACTTTAGAAGAGAAACTTTAGAAGAGAGACTAGAAAACAGACTCTAGAAGAGAGACTTTAGAAGAGAGACTTTCAATGAGATACTTTCGACGAGAGCCACCCGATGAGATTGAACCAGCGTAAAAAATGGCCCCATAATAAACGGCGATTGTTTCCCAAATCCTGGCTGTCCGACCAGTCACAATGTAATCGCCTAATTATCCATCATCTCACGACGAAAGGCCCAAATGAACTTCGATTACTGGCCACCTATTAGTGGGGGGTCCTGACCTCGCAGGTTCCGCGAAACCGCCAGAGGTCGCTCCGGCTGCTAAGGTCGACTAAGGTCCCGTACGAATTTTGAAAAATTGCTCGCAGGACCTCTTCGCAATTAGCGCGACTAAAATGGGCAATCGTGCTTAATTAAGGACGTTACAGCATTCTCTTGTTTCCGTGGGTTTTGTTTTTATTTTCTTTCGCATTGTGCGCCAAATTAAGACATTATTAAAATATTTATTCCTTTTTAGGGCGTATCGTCTCTTTTAACGAAACATGTTCTAATGAAACATCTTCCTACGGTGTTCCTCAGGGGTCAATTTTGGGACCCTTACTTATCTTGATTTTCGTCGATGATGTGATATTAGTGGTTTGCTGTGAGAAACTTTGTTTAACCTTACTTATATTTGTTTTAGCCTGTCTTGCCCACTTACGAAGAAGCGACAAGAGACCGTGGGCCCGGATTCTCGAGGCTTCAGCGCCCTCTATGGCCATCCTTGATGCCTAGAAGGACTCGAGGGTCCCCTAATCCTGATATGGTGCACGTGACCAGACAAGGATCATTGTAAGTACATATTAGCTTTACTTTACTTAATCGAAATTAAGCCTAGTTATCGAGGTGTCAGTTGATCTATCGTCGACGGTAACAGAGTGGTATTATATCATGGAGTGTTTTACGAACGCCACTTATGAAATTATGATATTGTGAATTAGCACGCAGCCCATGTAGTTCGTTAATTAATACGGCAATTACGGTTAGCGCGGCCGTAAAGAGGGGCCCCGCGGGACGAGCGCGCACCGACCCGATCGGAATATTGATTTTATCGATTCGAATGTAAATATTAAAAATGCCCCACGATTATTGGTAATTTATTCATTCGTCTGTGCACCGCTGGCTCACGACCGTTTCCCGGCTCATGCATGCGGTCGTGTCGCTACTTTTATTTTCGATTATGAATATTTATCAGGACCATTCGACTTACGTTCCGAACCGTAAATGTCCTCTTTGCTCGGCGGCCGATCTTGAAGCCGCCATGGCTTCATGATGTTGGGCTCGATTGGTAGGTTGATCACCAGATTGGTTACTAGATTGGCCACCAGATTAGCCACCAGGTTGGTCAGCAGCTTGGTCACTAGGTTATTCACTAGGGTGTCCGCTAGGTTGGTCACCAGGTTGGTAACCAGGTTATCCACCAGGTTGTCTGTAAGGTTGGTCACGAGGTTGGTAACCTGGTTATCTACTAGGTTGTCCGTAAGGTTGGTCACGAAGGTTGGTAACCAGGTTGTCCACTAGGTTATCCACCAGGTTGTCCGTAAGGTTGTCCGTAAGATTGGTCACGAGGTTGGTAACCTGGTTATCCACTAGGTTGTCCGTAAGGTTGGTCACGAAGGTTGGTAACCAGGTTGTCCGCCAGGTTGATAACCAGGTTGGTAACCAGGTTCTCTGCAAGGTTGGTAACCAGGTTGTTTACTAGGTTGATCACCGACTTCATCTCTAGCGTGATCTTATCTCGCCACGTTGATCTTTCCTCAGCGACTTGATGTTACCCCTCCAGCTTGATATCTCCCCGAATGACTAATCTGCTTTCTGAACCGAATCACAAGATGACCAAACCCAGCCTCTTGTATTTCTACCAGAGGAACATTGAACAGTTTGTGGTTTTTATACAGATCAAATCCGACCATAAAGTTCCAGCTGTTGCCACTTGGACACTTCTCTTTTTAATTAATTGAATTGAAATTTTACGGCGGACAGCCTTTGATTACGAGGACATAAAATGCGACGGGATGAGCCGCCGGGTCGATAAATTTCTTCAATTGTACTACCTCTCGTTACTTCTGGTCCGGGTCCCCAGAGCGATTAGGATCTTGTATTACATAATTGAATCTCGTTCGATATAAAATAAACTGTTTTATTGCTCCTCGGGACTAATGGCCTTTGAGTTAAATTCCGGACGGTTAGTTCCGCGGGACGGCCGTTAAATTTAACTTTATTGGGCGCGGTGGGCCAATAAATGGGCCTTATCACAGGGGAGGATCAAGATCTTCATGGATTCTATTGTAATTAGGACGGAGAAGCTTAATGATATTCAAATTGCTAACAGAAACTGAACGACTAGGAACTTGGTCTCTAAAGAACTTCAACAACTTCGTCCCCAAGAAATTCGTCCTCATAAACTTCGTCCTCAAAAACTTCATCCTCAAAAACTTCATCCTCAAAAACTTCGTCCTCAAAAACTTCATTCCCGAAGCTATGGTTTTCACAACTAAAGGGATCTTTTACCAAAAGACCTATACGATTCTCTGGATGATTCATGGATCAAGTAATGGAGGCTAAACAATGTTAAATACCAAGAGAGCCGTTATTGTGATGAATGGCCGCGATTTTTAACCCAAGAGGTGGTTTGGTCCACCGAGCCGGAGAGGGTATCGTTTCGCTACAGTTTTCACACGCTCCGCCGGCCGATTACGAGCCGATACGCGATCGCATCGTTTACGATAATTGAGCGATCGTTTGCGTCTTCGATACGTGATAATGATTACACGGGGAAGATGACTAATGGGACGGTAAACTGGCGTCTGGGCTAGGCTGTCAGGCGGCGGCGCCCGAGGGCCCCCTCGTTAAAAATGCTACATTATTTCGTGTTTTAGCGCAAAACGTCGCGCAAATTGCCCCTCTGCTCGGCGATGACTTATCTCCTGCCTTGCATATTTATTGCCCGTGTAATCTTCATCAAACACGATGGCCAGGTGATTCGTACCGGAAGGTGCCAGGGATCTCCAATGACCAATCTTCTTAACCTCCAATTCCAAAAAAAAAAACGAATAAATTGGTTAGAAGATCAAATGTTTGACCCCAACCAGTAAGGCAACCAGTGGAGGTATTCTGATCGTGTGACTCACACGTATGCGCAATGTGCGTTTCAACATATCGGCGAGTCGGGTAATGGCATGCTTTGGTCACAGGTATTCGGATCTCCGATCTGTGATCAAATCATGCCACTGTCCGACTCGTCGATATGTTGAAACATACATTGCGCATACGTGTGAGTCACACGATCAGAATACCTCCATTGGTTGCCTTACTGGTTGGGGTTAAACATTTGATCCTCCTAAGTGGATGGGGCGATCCAAAATTTGTGGTGACTCGTTACTCCTTTTTCCCGTAAATTGTTTAGTTTGAGCACATATCTATATGGCCTGGTTATCCTTCAATTGGCTCTAGACTAGGAATCAATTGAGTTAATGGTAGTTGGTAGAATTCCTAAGCTCCCAGTGGGTGAGCCCATAACTGCTGTGGAGATTCACTACTGCCCATAAAAGCTGGCTTAATAAGAACCCCTGTTAGCGGTGCAAATTTAATGTAGGCTACCTATAGGGTTTACGACATCCTGTGTTTCGTAGGAATTTGCTCATATACATTGTAACGGAACCGTAAGGTAAAGTGGGGTGTTGTGTGCCGGGTTTTGTTTTTGGCTCATAACTTTCTCAAAAATGCATATTCTTGTAATGTTAGACATTCTATTTGTAGCTTAACTTATTGTCGAAGAACCTGTAATAGCAGTTTTTTTAATTTAATTTTTAATTTTTGTTACGTTGGAACATGGCCAAACACTGCTGAGAATCATCAAGACGTTCTTGCTTTTGGTTAACAGTGAGCAAACGCGGCACCCACTTTGAACAGAGCTTTCTCATAGTCAAATGCTCGTGCAATATAAAGCCAACACGTTCTTTTGATATCTTTACAATGTCAGCTAATTCACGCAACTTCACGTTTCGATTATTCAAAAGGATTTTGTGGATTTTTTTGATATTTTCTGGTGTTACCGCCTCATTTGGACGTCCACTGCGTTCTGCATCATCGGTGTCTCTACGACCACGTTTGAAGTCAGCGAACCAACGTTTTTATGTTGTTTCTGATGGAGCGGAGCCCGGATAATACTTTTCAAGCCATTGCTTCGCTTGAACGGTATTTTTTCCCATCAAGAAGCAGTGTAAAATTAAAACACGAAATTGTTTTTGATCCATTGTTTTGAAAATAACAAAAGTAGTGTCACTCTTAGCACAATAACTCACAAACATATTAGTAGAATATCATGAAATTTTAACAGCTTTCTTTTGAAGGTTAGTACTAACTGAAAAAGCGATGAATGCAATAAGACTAGCGCCATCTATGTGTTAGGCCTGGGACTTTTCAGCTCATGTGTTAGCAAAGGAAGAAACTATCTGTTGGTCTAAAAAGCAAATCTTCTCGCTTTCGCTCCTCATGAGTCACACTCGATAAATCCTCGCACATGTGCCTTCTCACCTGTGCAATTATTGGTCCATGGCGCTAATAAAGCGTTTCGCGCAAGAATGGTGCTTAATCTCGGCCTTTATAACGTAATAACATCATCGGATCGCCTTTTAGGGCGACGTCGAGTTAATTGTGGCCCGCGATGAAGGGGCATTATTTTCAAATCGTATTTGCACGATCACGCCCACCAGCGCGACGATGTTTACACTCGATTTGACGCCCGACCTACTTTTACCAATTTGATAAACAAACACTCGATTGATACCTAAATGGTATTAAACGTGCAATTACAATGAGTGGATAAGAGCCCGCATTAAATAGGCAAATTATCGGTTGTGCGCGGACCGGACCTTTCTAAGAGAGCCATTATAAGGTTGGTCTTGAGAGTGCTATCATTATGAAATGCCTGGCTATTAAAAAATACCTTTGATCGGGCCGGTGGCTGCGCGTATTTTCTGCGTACTTTTAATTGGTGTCGATGGGAAATGAACGGTTGCCTTTGGGGCCTTTGGGTTTGGAATGGTTTGGGAAGAAGGTCATCTCGAGGAAAGTGCAATTGCCTTTGAAAGGAAACTGTCTTGGAAAGATCTCTGTAGTGGATAGATTGCCTTAGAGAAAATGGAGAGACCATCACATGATGACCGTCGGATGATGACCATCAGATGATTGCCATCAGATGATTACCGTCATATGGTGACCATCAGATGTTGACCATCAGATGTTAACCATCAGATGATGACCATTAGATGTTCACCATCAGATGATGGCCATTAGATGGTGACCATCAGATGATGACCATCAGATGTTGACCATCAGATGATGACCATCAGATGATGACCATCAGATGTTGACCATCAGATGTTGACCATGAGGTGGTGACCATCAGATGATGACCATCAGATAGTGACCATCAGATGATGACCATCAGATGATTACCATCAGATGATTACCATCAGATTGTGACCATCAGATGTTGACCATCAGATGATGACCATCAGGTGGTGACCATCAGATGTTGACCATCAGACAATCACCATCAGATGATGACCACAAGAAGACACCAACAGAAGTTGCTCATCCTTAGGAAAAAATCATTCTACCAAGTGGATCATCTAGAATGACTGTTATCCAAGAAGATAGTTGGTCAAGATTCCAGACTGGGTTTGTCAGCGCCAACTTTTCCAAGGCTTACACCTCTCTAGCGGCCGAACGGTACTATAGAAATAACTTAGAAAGAAATATCTAGAAGACATATATCGATCAGGGGCCCAGCGACATTTCTCAATAATCGCAATCGATTTACATAGTAAGTGCGTGAAACTCACCCAATAATAAACGGCGATAAGATCGACGGGCAGATAGAGGTGGCGAGGTCGTCTCTCTCACTTCATCACGGTGGTTTGAAGCAGGATGAAATATTTCAGTAGATGAAGTCCGACGATGGCTATCGTGGCGTGAGCCGGACGCCTTGACAGTTTCACACTCGCGCCCATGAAAAATGTCCGCAAATTATTGTTATTACTTATTGCGCTTAGGGGTTCTAAACCTTACCTTGTTTACGCCTCGGCGCTCGACCTGGTGAGCTGTTTTATAACTGTATCTGACTCGTCGATGTCGGCCGGTTTTATGGGCTTAGACGGGGGATTGGAATCCCGACCTTCGGTTGGGGTCTTTATAATTTTACGAGAGGATTGTTGGTTCCACTGATGGTAGGATCATTCGTGCTATTGGTACTACTTCTACATACCATGGTAATTGCCTATCATTGATACTACGAATATTTAAAATATTGGTACTACAAACATTTAAAATATTGATACTTCAAATATTTAAAATATTGATATTACAAATATTTAAAATATTGATACTACAAATATTTAAGATATTGGTACTACATATAAACAGGTTGGTTAGGTCGATAATACCAGACTCTACAATCGCGTAATAAGTTTCTGTTGGTAATGTCGCGAGTTGCAATAAATATCAATTTATTCGATACCCAATGGTTCCTTTCTCATCTTTCTCCTTCTTCTCAGTGCATCACACACAGCAAGTTCTCGATCAGGAGGAGATCCCATGGGATCTACGGACACCATGGCGGTTTCAGAAAACTCCACCACGGTGACCTTGGACACAGCTTCTTCTCACAGCCAACCAGCATCCTGCAGGGCGCACTGTGGAAGCCTGGCATCTTTTGATACAAACTCCGTACTTAACACTGAAGGTAAATGCTTATCCAATTTTCGCTTAGATCGCTTGCTTATCCAATTTTCACTTAGTTCGTTTGCTTATCCAATTTTTGCTTAGTAGATCGCTTGCTTATCCAATTTGTGCTTAGTAGATCGCTTGCTTATCCGTGTATTTTGCTTAGATCGCTTGCTTATCCAATTTTTAGATTAGCTAGCTTGCTTATCCAATTTTTGCTTGGCTCGTTTGCTTATCCATTTTTTGCTTAAATCACTTGCTTAACCATTTTTAGCGTATATCACTTGTTTAACCATTCATCTGCTTCTTACCTTTTGGTTGGTTCTTGATAGCTTGGTTGTTGTTTCTTGTTGTTTTTTGCTGTTGTGCACTCTGGTTCATCTTCTTCCTCATACGCGATTCTAGATCCTTTCAGGATCTGGTTTCTTTCTGGATCTGGTTCCTTTCATAATCTGGTTCCTTTCAGGATCTGGTTCCTTTCATAATCTGGTCCCTTTCAGAATCTCGTTCCTTTCAGAATCTGGTTCCTTTCAGGATCTAGTTTCTTTCAGGATCTGGTTCCTTTCAGGATCTGGTTCCTTGCAGGATCTGGTTCCTTGCAGGATCTGGTTCCTTTCAGAATCTGTTCCCTTTCAGGATCTGGTTCCTTTCAGGATCTAGTTCCTTTCAGAATCTGTTCCCTTTCAGGATCTGGTTCCTTTCAGGATCTAGTTCCTTTCAGAATCTGTTCCCTTTCAGGATCTGGTTCCTTTCAGGATCTGGTTCCTCTGAGGATCTGGTTCCTCTGAGAATCTGGTTCCTTTGATGATCTGGTTCCTTTTTGCATCCATTCCTTAGCTGTTTGTTAGTAGAAACAAAACCTTGAAGACTAAGTAGAGTTGACCTTTTGGTGTCTCTTCCACAGGAGTTCCTCTCCTGGAGGAGAGCGAACTGGAGGAGATCCAAGGAGGCGACAGCGTTTCCTTGGCCATGGAAAACAGGTCGATGGCCGACAATAATTCATTCAAATTTTCCACCTCTACAGACGTAGCTTAGATTCGGCCACTTCGGTGGAGAAATTTGTATATTTTTACTCTTCACGAAATTTAAGTTCGATCACCTCCGGACATGGGTACTTTATTTCAACGTAGCCAATGCGTCTTTAGCGTTCCTCCACATACATCACACATTTTTATATGAAACATAATCATATTCGTTTTGTTTCTTTCTAAGTAAGCGAGACATCTGGGCCAGTTTTAGGAATTAATTTATGTATTTTAAGTTGGCCAAAATGCTGGAGTAAGGTACAAATGTGTTGGTATTGATTACCCAAGTATATATGTGTAAAAAGGTATAGATTATTAAGATAAGCAATACATAGCGTAGTTTATAGTTCTACATAATTAAAATGCAAAAAGTAACTGCCAAACTCTGGAAAATGAGACAACACTTCATGTAGGTTTTCCTTGAATGTATCTGTATAAGTACAACATATTAATTGGCCCACGTAAATTCAAATACGTAAGTATTACTTTGTTTAAACGACTTTCTTTAAACGACTTTGTTTAAGTTACATCTTTGCATCAGTGGAACCTAAACCTATAAACTAGGCTATTGAACCATGAGATACTTATATATTATTATTACTTTCGTCGAGGTGGAATAACATTGTGTACATAATTTACATGAATAACTCTCAAATGTGATCGATGTATTGACTCCAATCTCATATTTATTTTTTCTTCGCGCGCGCGCACCCATAGGGAAAAATAGACCAAAGATTTCTACGCTTTTGTTCTTGCAGTATTTTTGTTTTAACTTGTTATTTATTTCTATGTTTTTGTTCCGTTTGTTGATTTGTTTCTCGAATTGTCGGTTCTCTATTTTGGATTTTAAATTTTTCCCAAATTTGTATGTCAAATTTGTTTCCCAAATTTGTATATCAAATTTTTTCCTCAAATTTGTTTTTCAAATTTGATTCTTAAATTTATTTCCCAAATTTGTTTGTCAAATTTGTATCTCAAATTTGTTTGTCAAATTTGTATCTCAAATTTGTTTTTCAAATTTGATTCTCAAATTTGTCTCCCAAATTTATTTCCCAAATTTGTTTGTCAAATTTGTATCTCAAATTTGTTTTTCAAATTTGTTTCTCAAATTTGTTTCCCAAATTTGTTTCCCAAATTTGTTTCCCAAATTTGTTTCCCAAATTTGTATGTCAAATTTGTTTATCAAATTTGTTTTCCAAATTTGTTTTTCAAGTTTTCGTTTCTCAAATTTCCGTTTCTCGAATACTTGACGCAGTTTTCCCCCAAAGAAAACCGTCATCAAAGAGAAGACCAAAGTTAGCATATTAGCGTTATTCAGCCCATACAAGCTTAAGTGGTATTATCAAAATACTATTACCAATTGTTTATACGTCTTATTATGTATCTATTTATCATGTGTTTTAACCCTTCGCCCTCTTAAGTGGTGCCTGTTTTTTTTACTACAACAGTTGCATACAGAAAGGTATATGTGGGTTATCCTGAAGAATACCGGTTATAACATAGATTGTAAGGATTAATGTATACCGCCCAAATAAAGAAAAAATATGTATTGTGATTATTTTTTGCTAATAGGTGAAAATTACTTAAATATATATATGTTAGACAATTTTGAAGGCGCATTCTTTTGCTGACCTATTATGTAGTACCATTACTCCTACACTACTGCCTACTAACTGACTACTAACCATCTTATCCTGGAATTAAGAATTGCCCTAGAATTAAGACTTACCCTAGAATTAAAAATTGCCCTAGAATTAAAAATTGACTTAGAATTAAGAAATTTATACCAAGGTGAGTAAAAACTATTCTCTTTTAAAATTTTATGACAGGATGCTAAAGACTACTCAAAATCAGAATCCAGAAGATTGCGTCAGCGCGGAATGGAGCTGCTGGCACACGTCAGAGTAGATTAGCAATTAAAATAATGCCTAACGCGAGTTTTTAAAGAGCGGAATTAATAGAGCCGTCATTACGGCATAATAGGCGCGCTATGGCGAAAAAAAACGTGAGGAAATATTTAGGACAATAACTGAACCGTTGGGCGCTCAACCCGGAGAAATTCCACGGCGAGGTTTTGAAGAATAAATCAAATTGACGCCGGTTAGTGAAATGGTTAACGCGATTAGGTTTACATGCTCGAACCTGGTCGCTTACAAGACCGGCAGCCTTTGATCCGTGCCATCAATCTGTTAGAAATCGATACTGACTTATCGTGCGGCTCTCGCTGGCTATATATGGCTCAAAACTGTGGGAAACACCTATTGAAATTGTATACATTTGGGATTAGTGACGGTCAGGATGCTTCAAAAGTTACATGACAACTGTTTAGTCATACCTCTTTACTGTGGCCAGACTTTGATGGCTACTAGATGCCGCTCGCGACCTTCTTTCTTCTATCTTCGGGATTGGACATCATGCATTGTCCATACTGAATTATTTTTTGTTATAATAGAGAACTAATAACGTGGTTCTTGAAGACTCTATCAACACATCATCAATTTGATCAAAGAATCATCAATTTGATCAATGAATCATCAATTTGATCAAAGAATCATCAATTTGATCAAAGAATCATCAATTTGATCAAAGAATCATCAATTTGATCAAAGAATTATCAATTTGATCAAAGAATCATCAATTTGATCAAAGAATCATCAATTTGATCAAAGAATCATCAATTTGATCAAAGAATCATCAATTTGATCAAAGAATCATCAATTTGATCAAATAATCATCAATTTGTTGTTACCCGTATCAGAATGAAAAATTTTTTGTGGTTAATAAAAGGCACAGTTCCTGATGATATTTATTTCTCACTTGGCGACCGGTTTCGTCGTTTCCGACATCCTCAGGCCTCTACAAAATTACAGTATCATCACATTCTGTTTTTTTGGTCATCGTCTTGTCAAAAGATCGTTCAAAATTTACCAGTTTAAAATAAAATTACAAAGAATTATAAAATTTAATATTTCTCATTAAAAACATGCACACAACTCTCTATCTTATTATAAATTATTAATTAATGTTTACGCTTAAGTCGTAAATCAAGGTAGCCGAAGTTTACTACGAACTGCAGATTCATATTTTTATACTTACAAAAGTAATTATGGCGATTTTTTGAAACGTCATTTTTTATAAGGGGGTACCCTTTGTTCAAAAAATTTGAAAATTTTGAAAAAAAAATTAATTTCTGTACTTAAATCGTAAATCAAGGTAGAAGAAGTTTACTACGAACTGCAGATTCATATTTTTATACTTACAAAAGTAATTATGGCGATTTTTTGAAACGTCATTTTTTATAAGGGAGTACCCTTTGTTCAAAAAATTTGAAAATTTTGAAAAAAAATTAATTTTTGTACTTAAATCGTAAATCAAGGTAACGGAAAACGGAAAAAATTAAATTGGTAACTGACGATGTTCTAGGATGACGTTCTAGGATAACGTCTATCAAAATGACGTTACTCAGCATGACGTTACTCAGAATGACGTCTGTCAAAGTGACAACTGTCAAACAGTACAAACAGCTGTCAGTTCGAGATCTTCTCCCAATTAATAATCCTCCACTAAAGGAATCCCACTCGTTTCAATTTCACCAACCTGCTAGGATTCGCATGATGGGGTGATACGATATAGCCCTGAGCTATCTAGAGGGAGAGAGAGGCTCGAAAACAATAGATATAGGTTTAATTATTCGGTTTGCCACGCGTAAAGTAGTTCGCTGGTGGGCCGAGGCTTGGGGCTGAGCAGGTTCGCTCGGGGTTTGTTTCTTCAATTGACTATCGAGGGTTGTTCTGGATGGGAATGGAATAAATCGCCCCGGGAAACGAATTCAAATCGACAATATTCAGTATTACTTCAATTGTTCGCCCGGTTTGTTATCGGTGTTTTCGTTCTTGCCTTTTGTGCGCTGCATGTGTATACATGTTTTTGTGTCTGTGTGAAGAGGGATTACGCTGGGGGTTGTTTTCAGATACGCTTCGATGAGGAGCTCGCTCTCTATCTCTCTGAAACGAGGAAAATTATCGCGGCGTATTGAAGAAACTGCCTATTAATGAATGAATAATAATAATACCATATAATAATACCAAATAATAATAATACCAAATAATAATAATACCAAATAATAATAATACCAAATAATAATAATATCAAATAATAATAATACCAAATAATAATAATCCCAAATATTAATAATACCAAATGATAATAGCTTGCTATTCCATGCTCACTCAGTTTCATATCATAACACAGAAGATGTTATTATTACAATTTTGCCAAATTAAGAGAATTTTCAAAGTGAGGCAACCCTCAACACACCCACCGCACAATTAAGACACTTAAAATGCGAAAATTCCTTACGTAAAATGAACCAGGTCCCGTAAATTTTTAATTTTTTAACGCTCCAGCCGACAAGGGAGCCGAATAAATTACACCTTAATAAACTCGTCCTCCATCAATCAATTTCCTCGATCGCGGCCAGCCGTTTTTTTATTAATGACGCCGCAGCGCGGCGCTGACGGCGAGGACGCGCGAAGTACAGCCTGTAAATATTTGATAAATTGCCCCCGATGCCGATTGTTGCCGCAACTCGCCCTCCGAAGGGCTATTGAAACGCTATTTTTCCTTTAAAACGTGCAACCTGTTGATCGATCTTCGATTTACTGCTCTATCGGCCCAATTCGCAGCCTGTTGAGTCGAAATACTCGCGAAAACTACGCGTTTGACAGTTACAGAACTGTCATTTTACAGATACAGAACTGTCATTTGACAGATATCGCTATATTTTGTTTATGTAATTGTAATGACAGTTCAAACTGATTTGACAACTGCCTCCTTTGGCTGCGTTCGCTTAGCCCCGTCTTAGGCAACCGTTGATACAACCCGTTGTTTTATGTAATTGCATATTTAATAGCATACGTAATATTATGTATTTATATATGTTTATATTATGTATTCCCAAGTGAGTAAAGTAGGTTCTATTGGTAAAAGTCCTGGCGAGCGCACATTAGCAATGTAAATGGGCAAATAGTAAAAAAATCACCTTCGCGAGCTCATTACGCGCGGCATTGTCGAATTCGTGAATCCGTTCGTTAGATATTTCGCGTTGCCTAATAAACATAGGAAAGCAGCTCTGAAACAAAACAAAGTGTTAAATTAGTTATAAAAGTGCAATTAGATGCGAGCCGATTGATGAATATGGATGAGGGCTAATTAACGATTTTGAGATCTAACAAACTAGAAAAAATAAATTGCCGGCCATTGTTTCTAATTGAATTTATTGCTCGGCTCAAACTGCTGCTAATATAATCGTCAATTACGTATCTGTTAATGGCGTGGTTATGGTGAAATATCGCCATTACTTTGCATAGGTAGCTATTATTTAACTGTGTAGTATTATTTTATTCTGAGCATAACTATTATTAGAGCCTATCTTGATTGCGATAGTCCCACGCTTAAAATGTTCGGGCAAATCGTTGACCTTTATTTAGACAGTTGAGGCACATTTTGAACTATACGATTTTTTTAAAATTTTTTTTTAATCCAAAATTGCCATCTTGAATTTTGAATATCCGTACAAAACAAAACTATGAAAACCAACGTAACACTGTATATTAATAATAATTAATAATATATTAATACAAAAAACTCAGAGAAAATATAAGTTTGAAAAGTAATTATAAGATTTATTAGTGTACGAATCTGCAATTTTTATTGTTAGCGGCGTCTCTTGAATTTCACGTAAGCGAGACAAAGAACGTTGATTGCGTTACACACCTGCCTTCTCCGACTCGATCGGACAAAAAATTGAAGATTTGTCATCTTTATCGATTTACATTTAACAATACATATTAGAAAAGGCAGCCGTTTGGAAACAAGTGAATATCGGGAGTAATAGCAAGTGACATGGTGAAACAAGTGAAATGGTGAATTGAAACAATTGCCATTCAAGTTGAAACAATTGCCGTTGATTCGTTAAAATTTAGACAGTTTTTGTTTTAAATAAAATGACAATAAGTGACAATTGGTGTTTGTGACGCGGAATTATTAAGTAAAGGTAATAGAAGAAATTTTGTTTTGTGCGGCTTATTTTTGACCCAACGTAACATAGAACTTTTTTCAAAACGGTTTTAAACTTTAAACTAAACCAATAGTACCTACTAGTAGACTTGTATTGTATTATTGGAAGATATTTGTTTTACCATTTGAGCAAGTTTAAAAAACAATATGAAATAGATCAAAATTGCTAAATGTAATCTCCTTAACAAAATTATTGTCAATTTAACCGTACTTTCTTAATAATTTACCAAAAAAACGCTTAGTGGAAGCATTTAGAGTAAAAATTAGAAACTTTTGTTGAAAAAAATGTGTCGGTAGGTCTTATAGTTTTCGAGAAATGTTGTCCCAAATATTTTGTTTTCGTGAACAACAAAAATTACTCCGATTTTTATTGATTCGTCTTGATCGCAATCTGATGAAGGGTTTCTCGCATTAATTCAGCGAAACTCCTCGAGAGCAAGATTTTAAGCGGGGCTTTGTCTTTGCGCAGGCATTAGCATACAATACAACACATGCTCAAGTGTTCAACTTATAATTACTACCTGCAGTCCATAAAGGTATACATAAACACTTTATTTAAATTACAATAATTATCAAACGAGATCTCGGGTCTTCTCTCTCGCGCTCGTCGACTTGCACCTTTCCTGCGAACGCTGGCAACAGAAGTTGGCGAATGCATAAAGCCCCGAGTTAATTGTTTTGGTTTCACAGACGTTTGACGGCGCTTAGAATGAGTTTATTTTAATTTTTCTTATCTCGAGGTTGTATCTTCCTAAAATCCTTTCGTTGCGTTTAGCGGAGCGAGTTGGCTATGATTTTTATGAAGAAGTTCTTTTCAATTGTTACACAAGTGTTCAATTGTTGCACAAGTGTTCAATTGTTGCACAAGCTTTCAATTGTTCCACGAGCTTTCAATTGTTGCACGAGCTTTCAATTGTTCCACAAGCTTTCAATTGTTCCACAAGCTTTCAATTGTTCCACGAGCTTTCAATTGTTGCACAAGCTTTCAATTGTTCCACAAGATCGAGACCACTTAATCGAACATCACCGATTTAGAGAATGTGGCAAAAAAGATCGACTTTGGCTTTGGCTGCGAGGTTGAGTAGAATGTCACCAATCGAAGGAATTCTAAGGAATTGGGCGTGGGAACCGTGGGGTCCTTCTCGATAACAAATGAAACCGTTCTAATAAAAAATCAGATTCCAATAATAAGCGTTCCATTCGAACAGGTCACGATATAAACTGTTTCCATTCGGATTGGTATTATGAGGAATTCAATAGAACGTCAACAGGTGGCACAAAGGGCCTTTGGATTATGGAGGTTAAAGCTTGA
Source organism: Quadriops clusia (assembly GCA_033557875.1). NCBI lineage: Eukaryota > Metazoa > Arthropoda > Insecta > Coleoptera > Hydrophilidae > Quadriops > Quadriops clusia. The sequence continues at coordinate 21,947 of JAWQRP010000363.1, forward strand.
GGTAGGGTCACCGAAATCGCGTCATCTTTGCACCTTTATATATGTGTATAAAAAATAGTTTCTTTGTATAAAAAATGCTTTATGTATATTAAAGTCTGTTTTGAACGTTTAAATGTTTCTATTCAATCAATAATCGCTCAATGAGAAGCAGAGATGTGAAATCTAAAGTCGAATTTCTGCATGATCACTATACTTTCTCGTCACATATAAACTGAAATATAACTAAATCCTAATTGAATAAATTGTTATTTTCACTGAATAAAAAATAAATAAATAAAATAAAAAGTAACGATGATAACCCGAGTAAGATAACAGGTTATTTTAAAAATTGAGCGTGTGAATGCAATAAAGTAAAAAAATATTAAGAGGTCAATAACTTAGGGTTGGGACTCCTTCATTCTTCGGCAATTATATGACGTGCTGCCAAATTAACCAAATGATCTTTATCGAGTCTGAAGATCTCCAAATTGAGTTTCAATCAAGTAGGATGACAAGCAAAGGCTTAGGAATCGACAGGTTCGGGTTAATCCATTCAACTGGAAATGAACCCAAAAAACAAATCATAACCTCTAATTTGTTAGATTCAATTCGAAATTTGCGATCAAGTAGGTAATTTGTTTAAATCAAAATTTACGATCAAGTAGGTAATTTGTGATCAACTTCGATTGTTCAAAACAAAATTCGCTAGTCAAACCTTACTTCCACGGAGCTCTCGATCATCAATCTGTGATATATACCTTATGCCTTAGGCATAGTTTTTTACGCTAATGGCATGACAACTGATTGATACAAGGGTGGAGTACAAAATCTCAAATAATAAATCGAGTCCGGGAAGGCAGTTTTGAGCTAGGCGGAGCCCTATGCTCATTTCCAGGCACGCCGATTCTAATACGGCTAATTACCGCCTCATTTAATTATCAGTTATTAGTTATAGGCAAACCAGAGCCTCCTAGACCCGGCCGGGTAGATAGGAGGTGCCCGGCGTATTTGTTACTGTCCGAGCGCACAATATGTTATTTTCGAACATTTTTTAAGCTGTTTAATATCTGTTTTCGAAACATCGTGCGAGTAATCACCGTTTCAGAGGATTATGGCGATTTACAATATCATTACCAAAGATTCCTTGGTGCCATTAGTCACTCAGCAAAGCATCTAACACATTTCTAAACAATTTTCTTATTACCTCGATTTTTGTCAAATGACCCTGTATATTTCGTGTACAGAGTGACACCAAGTTCGTGGCTTTCCTTTAAACTACGAATAGTACTCACTAAAAGAAACAAAAAAGTCCATATGGACCATTGTTCGATTTTCAACCGTAAGCGAGATATGGCCTCTCAAAAGTTCGCTAAAAAAAAGGTTAAAAATTAATATTTCGAAGGACGTTGCCTGGCCTTCTGGACCCTACCAATCAATGGCGATGGTCATTAACGGCTGATGATATTTCGGCTCCCAGACTGCATTAATTATTGAAACCCCCTTCCTCTGCCATGGCCATCTCGACATCAGAGTGCGCTTAAAAGTCCGCAGCCCCGTCGAAGTGGCCCCCTCCTCTTGCGGACGTCATCAGGGTTAATGTATCACTTAAATAATTATTCTTGATTGGCTAATGATTGCTGACTTTTTTTTTGAAATTTGTCTCTGCTTCAATACTTATGGATAGGGTAAAAGAAATTTTATTTCAACAGAATAAAAATTTTAAAATTTTGAAAATAAGCAAACGTAAGACAAGAAAAAACTTTGAGAGAAAGAGATAAACAAAAGAGGGGAAAAACAGAGTGTAAGAGAGAAATAGATAAAGATAAAGAGAGAAATAGATAAAGATAAAGAGAGAAATAGATAAAGATAAAGAGAGAAATAGATAAAGAGAGAAATAGATAAAGAGAGAAATAGATAAAGATAAAGAGAGAGAGAGAATAGCTAAGAGCGAGCGAAGGCGGAATCGATCATTAGAAGCAACATAAAAATCACGGATCGAGGAATAATAATCGCAGGAGGCGGGGAGAAGGTGGCTGGTTCCATGCCGCTCGTACACATCCACATCCAGCAGGCCGAGCGGCCAATATTATGAAACATCGACTTCAACGCTCTGCCAAAGCCTAATATGATTATAATGATAAGTTCTGTCAGACGTTATTGATAACCGCGATCAGGGCTAGCCATGCCCGGCTATAATCAATCAACGAACTAAACTCCGCTGAACCGTTCGTTGCCGGCAATTTCATAAACTTTCTCGATTTTTCAACAGTTACTCCATTATCTCGGGATTAGTCAACTCTCCGATTATCGTATTGGCTCGTAATTGGCCGAACCTTTCTGCTGCCACAGCCGCCTCCGATCCGCTCGTTGCAATTTGGGGCAATTTCCTAATGGATTCCTTGTGGCGCCCTCTACTAACCGAATCTAAAAACAAAATAAAACTGTTAAATCAAACTGGCGACAAACTGTAAAAACAAACTGTAAGAACTGTAAAAACAAACTGTAAGAACTGTAAAAACAAACTGTAAGAGCTGTAAAAACAAACTGTAAGAACTGTAAAAACAAACTGTAAGAACTGTAAAACCAAACTGTAAGAGCTGTAAAAACAAACTGTAAGAACTGTAAAAACAAACTGTAAGAACTGTAAAAACAAACTGTAAGAACTGTAAAAACAAACTAATAACTGTAAAAACAAACTGTAAAAACAAACAGTTAAAGCAAACTGTAGAACCGCACCATGCAATCGTGAGACTATAAAAACAGTAATCCAGTTAAAAAATACTGTAAAAACAAAGTCCAAAAGCGAAATGTAAAACTTTGAGGTTACGTCACCATGATCACAATGATTCTACCAATCAATGCTACACCATTGGATTAATAGAACCATGGTGACCATAATTTAACCATTGTCCTCTCGAGTCCTTGTTAGACATCGGAAATTAATGAACGCAGCGTCGAAACTAATCGAACGTCGCCCAATCGATAACCGTTCGGAAGACAAATTAGCATTTATTCCGAGACGATCGCCAGGGAGAGTGCCATGACCCGGCCGAGAGAGAGGATTAATCGTGTCTACCGAGAGGACATGATTTTAAACTTAAAGGAACTAGCCGGAATCGACTGCCGCTGAATGAGAAGTATTAGTTTTGTCTCGGCAAGTAATGTAGAATTTATTATGTCGGTGCTGCGAGGCGATAACACAAATGGTGCAATTTGTGATTCTTATTCGAAACAATTTCGCATTAGCGCCGATCTCTCGCCAGCGCCACAGATAGTTTCGTGATAAATGCGTGCAATTTGCACAACGCTCCAAATGCCACTCTCTCTCCCTCTTTCTCTCTCTCTCTTTCTCTCTCTATCTCTCTCTCTCTCTGGACATTGAGAAAACTTTTGACAGTTGACATTGACAGCTGACAAGTGACGTTGACAGCCGACAGGTGACGTTGACAGCCGACAAGTGACGTTGACAGCCGACAAGTGACGTTGACAGCCGACAAGTGACGTTGACAGCCGACAAGTGACGTTGACAGCCGACAGGTGACGTTGACAGCTGTCAAATGACAGTTCTCAGACACCCAATGACTACATTCAGTAAAGTGTGTCCTCCAGCGAGGAGCTTTCATATTTCGTTGCTCATCCTTGGTAATTAAAAACGTAATTCGAAGCGAAATAATTCATTAGCCGAAAACAAAGCGTGCAAAAATCATTATTTCTAAAACACTTCCTCCAAATAATCAAGCCATAATTAACTCAATAAGTGCAATTAATATGGATACTGGGCCACAAACCATATCAAGAACGGAATATCAAGGAGCACGAAAATACATTATCATAATCTCGATCTAATTAGAAATAGAAACAGACGTGTACGGGGCAAAAATAAATCTAATTACGAAGCGTTTAGGCTTTAATTAATTGTATTTATATTTAAATCCGTTTGTTCGATATATATTCTCACAGCGTAACAAGCGGCGGGCCCCATAATATGAATAAAATACATAATTGTTCGTTCAATACCTCGGCCGAAAGTTCCCAAATAAGCATACATTCGTATGTGTTTGGAATTAATACGGTTTCGTTCGCTTCCTCCTCCTAATTGTTTGATGAATATTTATTTTATTATTCCTCGCCGGCCGAATTTATCGTATTTTTTCCAAACGCCATTAGCATATTTCGTTAATTCGGATGGTTAAGGCGGCCATTTAAGACTCTAATTTCCGACTAAATAATTTAGGACGAACAATAGAGGACCTTTGAAGCTTCACACGAGGTTCAAATAGCGTCCCGGAATTGTAAGCTACATATTAATTTAACTTATATATTTTTAACTTTAATGTTCGCATTTTTTAAGTTGATATTTGATATTTTAATTTTGTTTAAGTTATTAATATTTAACTTTATTAATATTTAACTTTATTAATTTTTAACTTTATTAATATTTACATTTTTACGTTTAGGTATTATTTTTCAAGTATTACATATTTATTGTTTTGTTTTTAAATCGTGTTTTCCATAATTGCTTTCGTGGCCGCTCGGGTGTAAACAAATGACGTATGTGTTCGTTTGGCGGTCATGTTTTCGCCTAGTACATCCTCAAACGTCAAAATCGTTTGACGGGTTGCAAATGTTTGACAGATGTTTGACAGATATTTGACAGATAATTGACAGATATTTGACAGTTTGACAGATATTTGACAGGCATTTGACAGATATTTGACAGATATTTGACAAATGTTTGACAGGTACAACACTTTGACAGGTACAACTGTCAAGTGCATAACCTGAAAATCATTGAAGTTAATGTGCCAAGACGCGTTCGAAGGAAATTAAATAATTAAAACTTAAGCTACTGGGCTGCTCTCGAGAACTTAATAATAACGATTAAAGATGTCACTACGAGTGTTGACACGGTTGTTCAGGAGGCAATCTGGACAGTCACGCGTTCAAATTTGTTGACTCTTTGCCGATCGAGCTGCAATTATGTATTGAAATGGTTTTGTTGTTTTTTTTGTAGAGGTTTTGTTGTCTTGTGATGTTTTTTTTTAATGTTATCTAATAATTTTTATTATTGTCTATGGTTTTTCCAGGTTTTTTACAGTTTGTTTTTCCTTCTTTACTCACATTATAACTTCAGGTTTTTTTACAGTATTTTTTACTCATTTACTCGCATTACATCTTCAGGTTTTTTACAGTTCTTTTTCGCTTATTTACTCGCTTTATATCGTCAGGTTTTTTACAGTTTATAGAACACGGATTTCTTGCAAACTGCACCAAAGGACGCTAATCTGCATACTATTAAACGGCCGATTCTATCGCCCCCATTACGCCATTCAATTCGCCGGCACAAAAGGCGAAGTTTAAAAACAAATCAGCGGGCAAGAGGCGACCTGGCGCACAACAGTCGAAAGCAAGAAAAAAGAGCAGGAGGAGAAAAAGCGGGGCGATATAAAATACCCATCAGGCTTCGATCAGCGAGTGTCCGAGCTCGCATCTAGATGGCGCACCGCATTAGCCGGCGAGGAGAGTAATTCAGTTCTTTGTCAATTTGTATCTTTGATGCCCATAGGGCATCATCAGCGGATAGGATTTTTGAAATTTGTGGGCGTCCAGACTTCAATCTAACTTATCAGCCTTTGTAATTATAATCACATTAGGACACGGGAAGGCAGTTTCGAGCGGATCCGGCTCGACGGACTACCGCGGGGAATATTGAACTGGTATTGTTTGTGATTCTCACGGAGAAGGCTGCGGCCGATGCGTGATTGTTTGTCTATAATTTCGCTTTTTGCGATCGCTGGTAATTGGCTGCGAGCCAAATTGAACGGTTCTTGATTGACACCTTGTCTTCGTTCTTGGTCTTCGTTCTTGCTCTCGCTCTTGCTCTTGGTTCTTGCTCTTTTGCTCTTGCTCTCTTCGTGGTTCTTGCTCTTTGGCTCTTGCTCTCTTCGTGGTTCTTGCTCTCTTCGTGGTTCTTGCTCTCTTCGTGGTTTTTGCTCTTGCTCTCTTCTTGGTTCTTGCTCTCTTCTTGGTTCTTCCTCTCAGTGCTTGGTTAGTTTCTTTCTTTCTCTCTCTCTCTCTCTCTCTCTCTCTCTATCTATCTCTCGCATGCCTCGTTTCCCCTACTTTTTGCCCCCATTTTTCTCTCGTTATTCACGATATTGTTGACATATTATTTTAGCTTAATCATGGGAATGCCGAGTTATTTATTTTTGGTCGCATTATATTGTAAGTCGCGTTGTAATTCATGGGAAAAGTTGAGAGCTACAGAGCTGCCTCGTCCGTTCGCTAAATGAATTAAAGTGTGATAACTACTCTTCAAGATGTATTTCCTCTTCCGTTTGCCAGATATTAATGCTTGGTTTGCTGTGATGTCGTTAACGACAGCGTGGACAAAAAAGTAGGAGACAATAGAAGAATATTAACTTGTAATGAATAAACGAAATAAACAAGGGAAATAAGCGGATGATACCAAACAAATGAAATAAACAAATTAAGTAAAGAAATGAAATCAAACAAATGAAATAAAGACATGAAATCAAACCAATTAAACAAAACAAATGAAACCAAACAAATGAAACCAAACAAATGAAACCAAACAAATGAAACCAAACAAATGAAACCAAACAAATGAAACCAAACAAATGAAACAAACAAATGAAACCAAACAAATGAAACAAACAAATGAAACCAAACAAATGAAACCAAACAAATGAAACCAAACAAATGAAGCCACACAAATGAAACCAAACAAATGAAACCAAACAAATTAAACCAAACAAATGAAACGAAACAAATGAAACCAAACAAATAAAATAAGCAAATGACAACAAACCAAACAAATGAAACCAAAATGTGCAAACGTCAGCCTACGTGATTTTGGAATACTCTTTTTGTGAAGGTCACCCTAAATAGCCTCTTCTTAATGCCTCTAACAGGAGCAAATGGAATAAACCTTTTATGCGCTTTTAAACGCTTTCCATTGAATGGGTGACCATCCCGCAAGCAGGAGCGCTTCGACGACAAGAATCGAAAAGCGTCTGCTCGCTCTAATCTCAAACAAAAAATCTTCCTTTTTCAATTTAAGTCCGATATAAATCATCTTAATACAGCACCGCATTCAATTTATTCTATTTATTGCTTCTATTCATTCATACAAATCAAAGTTATGACCAGTTTGACCTATCCTCCGGTCTGGTTCTGTCGTCCTTGTCCTTCTCGCTGGGCAAACGGGGGAAGAGAGAGAGACGGCGGGCGATACGTTGATGAATATTGAAGCAAAATTAATGCGACCAGGTGTCTTCGACGGGTTGAACTGAGCAAGAGATCAGGTTTTTTTGTCTCTCCCAACCTTTTGATCGAACGTGTGAGAGAAATGCTTGCATATGTTTAATTCCATAGGTAACGCGATTTGCATATCAGGTGGCGTATAGGTTATGTTGGGGTGCGACAGGCAATAACGTTTGTTTGCTTTCGATGCTCGGCTCAGCTGCACATTTTTTTTTCATTACGTATCAAATTATCAATACGAAATCGCTGTTATAATAACAATAAAAGAAATGAAAAAATTACCCTTTGATTTGGTTTAATGGTTAACTAGTTTGGTTGCGCGTTTTTTTTTTGTTTCAATGGTGATAAATTATATGAATGTACGCATGATAAATTATATGACAAATAAGTCTTACGAATGTATGACAAATAAGTTCATAGTTAAAATTATTGGTTACGCATCCGTTCATGAATGTTGAAGAAAAAATTACGCAACCCCCCACTACAGTGTTACCGTACTTAAAATTTTGTTATTTGATAACTGATCGAATAGGCCTTGAACTAGCCAAGCTAGCTCGGATCAGACGTTCGCCTCGGACGCATAAAATTATCAAGAGCTGATGAATGTATTGACTTAATAACTCCATTGTCTATAAGCGCAATAATTGATCTCACGAAATCGTAGTGGGCCGAGGAAACGCATTACCTAAGCCCACATGCCGTGTACGCCCATTTTTACCGAGAAGACATTAATGCTTGTAGTTTTTAGACAGACAATTAGTCTCTCTGTCCCCGATGCTTAATTCGTTGTTATTTTCGTCTGTTACCGCAATCTGTACAAGATTTACCGTTTACGGAAATGTTGATTTAATATAATGTACATTTAATATAATGTACTATCAGTTGATTATTAAATGTCACAAATCTGGCACTGAACATAGAGTCGTTCCAATACAAGAATGCAGCGTAGCTGTAGTATAGGGC
>JAWQRP010000364.1:0-30172 GCA_033557875.1 Quadriops clusia
ATCAAAATCTCAAAAATTTTTTTCCGCATGATCACTATACTTTCTCTGCGAGAAAGTAAAAAGTGCCAGATAGCATATATATACCTACAAAATTGGATCTAGCAGAATAAACCGTTAAAAAGTGACCAAAGCCTTTTGATCTGAAATGAGACTAAAAAGATACATTGTATGACGGGAGACAAAACTGCAAAGATTTAACCCCATATACCCCCTAAGGGGGCTGAAAATAAATAAATAAGTTTTAATATTTTAATTTTTTTTACGCCGTTTTTAAATGACTGATTAATTTGAGATTTTCCAAAAATAATCCTTTTATGTAGTGCCTTTTGTGAAAAACTAGGGACCTCCTGGGGGGTATTATTATTTAGAAAAAAATGCATATTTGTTTTCTGAGCTTTTCGGGGGGTACCTAGCCGGTTCGGGACAATCACGAATTTTTAGTATAGTATGTGTTCATGGGTTAGTTATAACATATTAAAAATTCATCCAATTCGGAGTGGTGGAACAGGATGGAAAAAAATAAAATCGTACTATGATCGAAATCAATACCTATGCTTTGACGAGTCGAGAGCTCGATCGAGAATTTGGGAATCTAAAGCTGGGTTCACACATCACACGGGAGATCGTGTTTCGACAAATTTCTCTTTGAAGGGAATTTTATTACGGTTTAGCTGCGAAATCAATCTCAAGGGACTATTTTCTTCATTGACATTGATGAAAACGAATTATGAACGCAATAATTAAGTAGGTGAATAATAAAGTCATAATTATTGTTTGGTCAACTTTTTTATTATTAGTATCATTGTCAGTCAGTGTCGCTGTGCCTGTTGCTATCACTATCATTATTATTATAATTATTATTTCATTAATTGTCAAAACAAGAGTGTGTTGTGACGAAGTGATGTGTGAACCGAGCTTTAGATGCTCTGAATTCTCGATCGAGCTTCGCAATGTGGCTCTTTTGAAAATGGGTCGCACTTTTTTATCAAAGACGAACGTAGAATAGTTGTCTTTGTCTAACACGCATCAACAGGTGTGCGCCTTGTGCAAGAGCGTACGTTAGCGAGAATCGGACGACTTTGTGATTCATCGCTACATTAGTAAACAATCGTATCTTTTGGCTGCTTTGAGTTATAAAATACTAGTTAATGTCGGTACCGGTTGAACAAAAAATAACATAGTAGTTTTCTTAGAATCGAGCAAGGTATCAAATAGCACTTTCAATAATTATTCCCTCAACATTATTTCAACCTCTTCATTTCCATAGTCTATAAAGCAATCTCCGATTAATTCCCACAGGTGACTGTAGCGAAAGGAAACTATTATATCTGCACAATAAAAGCCATTCAATTTCAAACATTCACCTGCATCACAATAATAAACACGTGCAATTTAACCTGGCGGATTGCAGCCTTGCTAATCTTATTGTCAGAAGAGAAACTGTTTAATCAGATAAAAGTCCTAAATTTCTCTATAATAATAATTATCATCGACACATAGGGTAAAACGTGTTTTATGCGTTGGAAGGGGTATGAACTCTGTGTTTTATTGTAGTTTTATGTATACATATACATATACATGCATGCAGTCCTTTAGTTTCAAATTAAATGTTGTACGTGCTTTAAAATAATATTAGTTTATTTGTGCATGTGTATTAATATTATTTTAGTGCACGTAATATACATAAAAAACGTAGAGCAATTGCGAAAGCATCGAGTTTATTGGTTTTTCCATTTCATTGTATTTATTAAGGATAAAACGACAATTAATTCTAAGCCTCCTTTAATGAATAGCTATTAAGGCAATGGGCAATTGCTTGAACGTTGAACAGATAACGGGATGGTAAGAAATCGTTAGTATTGGAAAATACCTTTACGTTGTTATTACGCAGCCTTGAGACAATTAATTGCTATTAGCGCATTCATGTTTATATGCATACTAAGAGAAGTTGAAATTAGCTATAAGTACTTCATCTTTATTTTATTATTATTATCTATTTTATTATTATTATTATTTATTTCATTATTTATGTTGTTTTATTATTATTTATATTATTTCATCATTTAAAATCTAAAATTTCCTATTATTTCTTGAACGTACCTCGTATATATACATACACGCGTATTTTCTATCCGAGCGTATAAATTGAAAGTAACTATTTATGCACGTACATAGTAACATCATGCGGTTAATTGTTGTCGCATGTTAATTTTTGCACGAAAAACTGGACATTTACGAGCATTTGTGCATATTACAAGGTTTTGTAATTTAGTTTATTGTTGTTTCTAATGGCTGCACTCATGCAATAGAGATTACAATCTGAGATTTCGTTTTTCTTGTGTAGTTTTTCTGTATCGTCTTTCTGTATAGTCTTTTTGTATAATCTTTCTGTATAGTCTTTCTGTATAGTCTTTCTGTATAGTCTTTCTTGTATAGTCTTTTTGTATATAGTGGAATTGCCGGCAATTACTCGATACAAAATAGGGAAAACGAGGCCTAACCGTTTGTTTTTTATTCAAATCATTACCCATTGTTAGCGATGAGTTTATTGTTGTTTAGGCTCTAGTTATGGGAAGATTGTAAACTTTAAGAATCTGCATGGGGATATAAAATTGAGGGAATTAATCTAGTGACCTAGTTTTTTTTTGATACGCTCGTGCATAAGCAGACTTATATTTCTTTGACTTTCAATAACTTAAATAGCTAATAATATTTTTTATAATAATTTATAAATGTACCTAAAGGCAACGAACAGTAAAATACTTTTTAACGGAAATTGCGATAGGGGTTTTAATGTAAAGTTAATTGTTAATGTAACCGTAAATAAATGTACCTAATTTTTTGCGAATGTTCTGTACTAAACTTGTTCTATACCTTTTAACGTAGTTGCTTTTAACAGTGGTTTTGTATTAACATCGTTGGTGTTAACGTATACGTGGTTAGTTTTAACTGTAACTCTTGATTATCGTTCGTTGTTAGATGAAGCAACTGTGCTTAATTGCTAACGACCTTAATCTCTTTTATTTACTTAATTATTTTTATTTACTTCATTTCTTTTATTTACTTAAGTTCGTTTATTTACATAATGTATTTTATTTACTTTATAGAACAAGAAAAAAGTTGGGTTAGTAAATAAAGAAAATAGGAAAAGTACTCACGTATTGACGTCTACACGAACAACTGATAAGTTAACATAACTTAAAATTTTTATGTGATTTAATCAAATAAATTAGAAATAGATAGATTAGAATAATCCGAAGTTATCTGCATATGTATGAAATAAATTATGAATTTCGTTATATGTACTACATAAATTATCAGATTATTATCAGGTGAACGAACGTTGGAACAACAAAACAAACTATCTCACCCTTTCGTAGCTGTAACGATGCATTGAATGATTAAATGTTCCACATTGTTGACCAAAAAACTATATATGAAAATTAATAAAATTAAACTGGTTTAGGATAAACTTTGATCCAGAAATATTGATGTTGACGTTGCGCATAAACTTAAGTATTCAAACACAAAGACCTCAAGCACAAGTCTTCAGATAGCGGTTGGGATTCTGCTAAAAACCAGTTCTGTTCTGAGTACATCAAAATTACTATCAGTTTATTTAGTCTGTAAAATTTTCTGTAGTATTTTAGTCTTATTTATATTTTAGTTTTATTCGTATTTTAGGCCTATTCGTATTTTAGCCCTATTCCTATTTTAGCCCTATTCGTATTTTAGCCCTATTCGTATTTTAACCCTATTCGTATATTAGCCCTATTCGTATTTTAGCCCTATTCGTATTTGTTTTGTCCTGCAGATAGCAAAAATCCTAATTAATTTCATTTAAAAAAATTTAAATGATCCTATTTACCTACATATGTGATGGCAATTGCCAATTTAAATTGGTTTACAAACTAATACAAAAAAAAATTGTTGAGCAACTGAATGCATATATGATTTATTGCCACAGAGTGTTGCGTATATTAATTGCCGAAAACTAGAATTGTGCAAGTATAGTTCGCATTAATTTCATAAACTGAAGACATTATCCTGTCCCCCAGGCTTCTATGCGCAATACCAGCGAAAATTAGCTTTTATATTTATTGAAAATTATGTTTCTTTTCGAATATTACAACAACTTATTTTTTGTGTTACAACTTAACATTGAAAGAATGCCTTTTTCATTAGTTTTAATGCCACGATGTCAATAGGTTAACAGCATATTTACCAGTGATCACTGATATTATAATATTTATAATAATTATTAGTAATATCACAGATAATTTAGTTATGTTGTTGTAACTTTATTCCTATTAGCGACATTCTTTTACGAAGGTGATAACGGCGCAATGCCCGGACATTCTTATTGGCTTTGTTATTGCGATTTAAATAAATGGCTTCTGTGTTGAATTATTCAATCTATTATTAACGATTCTTGGACATTTCATTGTATTCAAACATACATACCTATATATGTATTACATATATGTATTACATATGTACGAGTACTTATTGTAATAAAACATTTATATGTGCTTTATTTGCTCCTCGCACACATTTTTTTCCCGAATTTAATTAAAAAAATTTTGTTGTTCACCTTTGGACGTCGACATTGACTCAAGTTTCGGATTAAAGGTAAATAACAAAGTACATACATTTATGTTCGGAGTAATTATTTTCTTGGTGTATTTTTTTGTAATTTTATTACTCTGTTATGCATGCGCTTTAAATTATTTCTATTTAAATTATCAGTGTTTACCTTTTACCTTTAAGCGCGAGCATAAATAATTTAGGAATGCAGTGCAAGACACACATTTGATTTAATTAGACTATATAGAAATTAAGGAAATAAGTCGGTAAATGCACTAATTGCACGTATCTAAACCGGTTAGGTACTTTTAATGTGGCTAACTCTTCTTGCGATCTCTTGAACCTGGTCATGTAAAAGTAGAAAGTGTATTTAGGAGAAGTAATTGCACAGTCGGACACATACTTTCTGAATAAACATTTCTTTGTATTAATGGAATATATTATTAGTTTTATATTAAGACGAATATTTAAAAAAATAATATTTAAAAAAATAATGTTTTAAAAAATATTAATAAAATCCCAAATTGAAACTAACATAAAGAATATAGTTTAAAAAATGTTAAATATTAAAAAATATAAGATATTAAAAAATATTGTAGAAATAGGACAATGCGTTTTATGAATATTTAAATGAGCCTTTGATTACCTTCCCGTTTTCCTTATTGTTCGTGGGGTTCGTCATTTTAACTGTATAGAATGTGCACACACTTTAAATGGAATTCACTTTATCCGTGCTTGTTGTTTAAAATTACTAGCACGACATATTTGAAATGCTATTAGCACCCAATTCAGGCGATAAATGCTTTGAGTAACACTAACTGATTATATCGGTTTAAATTTTTGAATTCAGACTGAATGTTATACAAAGTAATCCAAGGACACTATCACTTGATTGATAATATTTTATTTTTGGAAGTTAGTTTTTATTTATTTTTTTTAATGTCACTTGCTGAATTTTATTTTAAAACTTTTTTGTAGAGTTTTATTTGTAGAATGTTATTTATAGAATTTTATTTATAGAATTTTATTTGTAGAATTTTATTTGCAGGATTTTATTTGTAGAATTTTATTTGCAGAATTTTATTTGTAGAATTTTATTTATAGAATTTTATTTGCAGAATTTTATCTGTAGAATTTTATTTGCACAATTTTATTTGTAGAATTTTATTTATAGATTGAATTTTATTTGTAGAATTTTATCTGTAGAATTTAATTTGTAGCATTTAATCTGTAGAATTAATCTGTAGAATTAATCTTTAGAATTAATCTGTGGAATTAATCTGTAGAATTAATCTATAGAATTAATCTGTAGAATTAATCTATAGAATTAATCTATAGAATTAATCTGTAGAATTAATCTGTAGAATTAATCTGTAGAATTTTATCAATAGAATTTAATTTTTAAAACTTTACTTTAAAATTTTACTCGACAACTTTCCGCGACTATCAAGACTATCGTTCCACATGCAAGTGTAGATGCAGTACTGCGTTAGTACTAACTTAGTACTGCCACTGCAGACTTAATAGGAGTTCTCGCGTACGCGTGACGAATACTCTCGATCCCCCCTTGACTGCTTAGCTAACTTAGCCTAGAATTTATTCTTTCTTTTAGCACTTGAGACTTGAACAAAAGTCTTCACCGATGAAGTAGTAAAGTACTCATCATTTCCTCTACTCTTCGTTGTCTCTCTGTCTTCGGAATGGTAACGTTTTTTCTGCTTTCTGCAGCCCGAGCCGGCGAGCGAGCGCAAGTAGAACGAAATAATGCGCTGCTTTCTACGAAAATAATAATATTGCTTTAATGGACAATAAATCTTTATTTTATTGTCTCGCGCGTACGCTACACACTCATCGCACAATTCTTTATTTTTTTATCTCCTCTTAAAACTCTCTCGCTATTAAGTCTGCTAAGGTAATCGGAATATCATTGAATTATTTAAACATTACTCCACTTGAACACAAATCGACAAATACAAACAGAATCCAAGAAGTAATCACCAAAATAAATAGTATGTAGTACCTACATTTGTAATTTTCATTTCAATAATAAATACATAGAATTATGAGAAAAGCGAGCATAAAGAGATAAAATACAACAATTATATAAACAAATATTTGAAATAAACAAATACTTGAAATAAACAAATATTTGAAATAAACAAATATTTGAAATAAACAATTATTCGAAATAAACAAATATTTGAAATAAACAAATATTTGAAATAAACAAATATTTGAAATAAACAAATAATTGAAATAAAAAAATATTTGAAATAAACAATTATTTGAAATAAACAAATATTTGAAATAAAAAAATATTTGAAATAAACAAATATTTGAAATAAATAAATATTTGAAATAAATAAATATTTGAAATAAACAATTATTTGAAATAAACAAATATGTGTATTAACTAATATGTGTATTAACACATATTATATTGGAGCGCTCAACACGACCCTGGGATTCTACCGCAAACCTAACCTCGCGAACTTCACTCATATCCTAATGTCAAATCGAGGCCGCCTACAAAAGATAGCAAATGCGCAAACGGAACGTCAGACGAGGATAGACAACCGAATGTTTAAACGTCAAACAGCTGTCACATTTTCACAAAGTGCGGTGTCAACGTTACTAGCGGTAAAGTTTCATTTCTCTGACGATTCTAACGATTTTAATTGTGTTTTACTGCGATTTAATTCTGATTTTAACGTCCATTTACCCAGTCTAACCCATCTTTTCCTCCAAACTGTTTGAATAATAAAAAAATAAAAAAATCATGCCCCCTGTGGACAGCACCCCTGACGTTAGGACAGGGAATTTTGAGCTCCTGTACTCCTTAAATGCATATAACAAAATCCCTGTTCATGAGTACATGTCGAAGAAGACTGGTTTGACGGTTGTGATTGCCGAAGTTGACGGACCCGTGGTTAATGGTTACTTCTGTTTAGGTAAGTTCGTGTCTCTACGATTAGGACGATTAAGACGTTAAAGTTCTTCGTACCGTTAAAGTATCTATGCACCATTAAAGCAACTATGCTCCATTGAAGCAACTATGCTCCATTAACGCAACTATGCTCGATTAAAGCAACTATGCTCGATTAAAGCAACTATGTACCATTAAAGCAACTATGTACCATAATTAATCTATATCGTAAATACACATAAAAATTTGCTAGTTTTCATTCAATTTTTAGTTTTCATCCGATTTTTAGTTTTCATTCGATTTTTAGTTTTCATTCGATTTTCAGTTTTCATTCGATTTTTAGTTTTTTACTTATTTGTCCCTGCTTTTTTCAACTTATATATTTCTTTTTGTTTTTTCTTTCATTCTTTACCATTGACAATATAAAACATTTACCTAGCCAACATTTACAATATAAAAAATTTACAGTATAAAAAATTTACAATATAAAAAAAGTGTTTTAACTCACCAGTTATTCCAATTCCAATGTATAATATTCCAGTTTAATATCTCTAAAATAATTTTACACGTTTGCTTGTTTTCATCAGCATCTCAAACAAATAATATAATTTATATAATAATTTCAATGATTAACAAAATTTAAGGCAGTAAATCCACGACGTTTGTTTACCTACTTTAAATAAAAATAATTTTGTAGTAAATTCTTTATGAAAGTAATTTATTTTGTTTTATCTATGCATAGCTTCAACTTCTATACATAGTTTCAACTTTTATGCATATCTTCAACTTCTATGCATAACTTCAACTTTGATATTTTATCTTGACACACATGCAAGCATTCTACTTCTGATAAACCTCTAATATTACCGAATAAATACCAAAGTATTGCATAAGAAAATTTTAAAATAACAATCTTATTACGATATACCTTTATTTTAAATTTCTTTCATTCTTATTATTATTTTTAATTTCTTTCTTTATTATTATTATTATTTTAAAATTCTTTATTATTATTATTTTAAATTTCTTTCTTTATTATTATTATTATTATTATTTATATCTATTATATTTATTACAGTAACAGAAGCACACGATGATGACGGATTACCTCACACTTTGGAGCATCTTATATTTTTGGGCAGCGAGCAGTACCCCTACAAAGGCGTCTTAGATCTTTTAGCGAACCGTTGCTTAGCTTCGGGCACAAATGCTTGGACCGATACCGACCACACATGCTACACCATGGAAACCGCGGGTAGCGAAGGTTTCCTCTCTCTCATGCCCATATTTCTGGACCACATCTTGTACCCTGTTCTTTCAGTGAGTTGCACAAATATTTACTTCGTTTAACTAATTATTAATAAATATTTGGATAATCTTGGACTTATATAATTATATAAATTAAATTCTTAGGTATATAGTCCTTAATATAAATATTAAATTTATTATTCCTTACGTGTTTCACGGTATCACCGCTTCATCAGAGAAATATTTGATTTGTTTAAGAAATGAAAAATAAAATGCTACTATAATATATACATGGATTGACAATAACAAATATAAATCTTTAAGGGGTTACACCACCTTGAGATTTTCAAAAAATGGTTTTTTTCTTTTTCGGCTATAAAAATTATTTATACTTTTAAGAATATTTTAAAAGTTAAATCACTTCAATATTCCAATTTTTTCCGAAGTTATAGCAATTAGAATTGAGCGGCACAGAGAGTCGCTGATGCCGCACTGTTTTTTCTTTTGCGTTTATCTCTAAACTACATTTTTCAAACTGGTGTACATGATATCTCAAGTTATACTCGACCAATTTTGTGCAAATTTACAACACTTATTCTTTATCATATTATCTATCATGTGACGTAGGATTTTTTTGATTGGATGCCATTTGCCTAAGTTACGAATTGTTTAAACTCAAAATTTCGATAGAAATCATAGTTTTTTTTTCAAAGTGCTGTCATTTCTACAAAAAAAATTTTTTTTAAAATTATCCCACGTCACATGATAGCTATAACTAGGGTTACCATAATTATGAACCTTCAAACCGGGACAGGATCGTTTGGGGGGGGGGGTAATACTCCATGATAAAAAAATCCTACCCACTTATGGGTTCATTATTTATTTGTAATTCATTTTTTGCAGAGGACTACTACTTGGTAATTGTTGTAGTAGGTAACTTAAGTAATAATTTCCATAAAGAAAATTTAAAATTACTTATAAGTATTTCTCGCACCAATTATACTTTTCACTACTA
Source organism: Quadriops clusia (assembly GCA_033557875.1). Taxonomy (NCBI): domain Eukaryota; kingdom Metazoa; phylum Arthropoda; class Insecta; order Coleoptera; family Hydrophilidae; genus Quadriops; species Quadriops clusia. The sequence goes on from JAWQRP010000364.1 coordinate 9,777, forward strand.
TGAACTTTTTTTAATAGGCTCTCATTGTTTTTTATTTTTTCGTAAAATTCATTGCACGTTATCACGCCAAAATTTAATTTGCAATACAGTACCTAACTCTTGTGGGAGTTTTACATGCGGTCGAGTGGTCGTTGCTGAGCAAAATTTGCCACTATCTCATATTGGCTGAAGGAGACCAGTTTTCGCATACGTCCTCGTGTGTTTCATCGTGACATTACAAATAACCGGGACAAAATAGCAAACTGGGCGGGACACTGGGACCAATGTCTAAAACCGGGACGTATGGTAAACCTAGCTAAAACCTTCCTAAATAAGAATATATATTTTTTTATTTTTCCGACAATGTCCGACAAAAAAATCATGTACACCATCAACAAAGGTGTCCAAAACAGAGCCCTACTTACTAGCTCATATCTTCCTCTGTTTTTAATATTTTTTATTCGTTTTTATTTCAAATTTTTCATAATATTACTGTGTATAAGCGTAAAACAAAAAATATTTTATATATTTATTAGTCGCTTCAAAAAAAAAATGTATTTTTATACCTATTTTTCCGTGCGTCAAGGTGGTGTAACCCCTTAATAGCTATAGCAATAACTTTAAATTTACCCATGAAATTGAAATCAATAATAGTATTAATTTCCTAGATATCACGCTTATAAGAAACAGTAATGGCAAAATACATACAATTTGGTATACCAAGCCAACTTGGTCTGGAAGATACCTTAATTACATATCTTCACAACCATACATACATAAAACCAATGTTGCCAGAAGTTTATTTGATAGAGCTATTAAACTTACATCACAACATTTACGTAAAGCTGTCATATCAAAAGTTACCAACACTATTTTAAACAATAATTACCCTCTTGATCTTATACAAAAAATTTGCAAAGAACGTGCTTTTGCACACTACCACCTTAAAAAATCACAAATTGCAACCAACTTAAAACTGAAAATCAAAACAATACCTTATATTCATTGTCTTTCCGAAAAAATAGCTAAAATTCTCAAACCTCATAATTTTACACTAGCTCATAAAAACAATAATTCCAATAAATTAAAAATTTATTCTAATTTGAAAAATTCTATACCAAAACTTAACAAAACCCACACTGTTTACAAAATTAATTGTCTTGATTGGTTTAAATGTTACATTGGACAATCCCAAAGACATCTTAAGGACAGAATTAAGTCACATATTTTTAGTATTCAAAATATTCATCAATGAAGCACCGCCCTCACTAAACATACTTTAAACTTTAAACATAATTTTGATTTTAATAATCCAGAAATTCTTTGTCAAGAAAGGAACGATAAATCACGATGCTTCCTTGAAATGATTGAAATTTCAAAACATAAAGACCAATCCATTAACAACAGACATGACATAGACGGACTCAGTAATTTTCCGAATAATACATACATACTTTAATAAAAAATTTTCGTTATTGTCAATCCATTTATATATTATAGTAGTATTTTATTTTTCATTTGTTAAACAAATCAAATATTTCTCTGATGAATCAGTGATACCGTGAAACGCGTAAGAAATAAATTTTATATTTATATTAACGTCGAGTTAAAATAAATTGTTTTACCTAAAAGCATTTTCTAATTAAAATAAGGACTTCATATCCCAAGAAAAGAAAATAAATAAATTATTAAGGACTATATACCCAAGAATTTAATTTATATAATTATATAAGTCCAAGATTATACAAATATTTAATAATTAAACATAAAAGCTCAAAAATTCAATAAATTTTAATCTCAAACAATTATATTCGTTGATAATCACAACAATTGAATATTAACAGGACGAAGGTTTCGTCACGGAAGTCCACCACATCACCGGGACGGGCGATGATGCGGGCGTAGTCTACTGCGAAATGCAAGGCCGAGAGAACTCTGCTGAGTCGCGGCTACACCTGCAGATGGCCCGTGAGATGTACCCCGGCCGCTGCGGCTACAAGTCCGAAACGGGGGGCATCATGAAGAACCTGCGTGAATCCACGAACAACACGAAAGTCCGGAACTACCACAAAGAGTTCTACCGGCCGGAGAACTTGAAAATTATCATAACCGGCCAGGTGAAGCCGAGGGACGTTTTTAAAGCGTTGGCCCCGCTCGAGGACAAGATTTTGTCCAAGGGCGATCGGGGCCTCTTTACGCGCCCCTGGCAGCAGCCCGTGCCCCCGTTGCCGAATTCCAAGTACGTGAAGATTAATTACCCTTCCGATGAAGAGAAAAATGGGTTATTTAGCGTGGCTTGGCGCGGGCCTTGCGTCGTTTCCGACCTCTACACGTTCACGACGACGTCCCTCTTATTAAAATATCTCACCGATTTCTCCGTGTCGCCCCTGCAGAAAGAATTCGTCGAAGTCGAAGATCCTTTCGCGTCGAAAGTTGTGTACAGCCTGACGGAGAATTCCGAATCCTGTCTGTACATTATTTTCGAGAACGTCCCTAAAGGAAAACTATCGCAAATCAAGCCCAAACTGGACAGGGCTTTGAAAAAAATTGTGCAAGAGGAGAACATCGACATGGAACGAATGAAGAACATCATCAATCGACACAAGCTGGAAAACTTAAGCAGCATAGAGAACACCCCTCATCATGCCGTGGCGTTCATGATTATCGGCCACATGTTGTATGGGAACTCTCGGGGCGACTTGGAGCAACGGGTCAACCCTCTAGTCGACTTGGAAAAAGCCCTCAAGGAACCGAAAACGTACTGGGTGCAACTTCTTCGAAAGTATTTCGTGGACAACAAAGTCATCGCTATTGAAGCGAGTCCGAGCATTAACGAGAAGGAACGAATGGCAAAAGACGAAAAGAAGAGAATAGAGACGCAAATTAAGAATTTAGGGGAAGGCGGCTTGAAGGAGAAAGAAGGGAACTTGGAGAAGGCCATAGAGTTCAACGAACGGCCACCTCCGGACTCGATGTTAACTTCCGTTCCGATCCCCAGCACCAAGTCGATTAATTTCCATACCATCGTAAGGCACCGAACCGATTTAGATGAGAGGAAGTACATCGACTTGTCCAACACCCCAATTTTCACCTATTTCGATCACGTCAAAACTGAATTCGTCTACATTTTCGCCCTGCTAGACACCTCTAAAATTCCTAAAGAGTTACGTCTCTATTTGCCTTTGTTACTCGAGGCTCTCTTCGAATCGCCTATCCAAAGAGGCGAGACTTTGATTTCCTACGAGGAAGTCGTGACTGAATTGAACAGTGATACGGTATCATCCGGAGGAACGATCGGCCTGAATCCTCGCCAAAAGAGATTTTCCGTCGGGTCGCACGCGCAAACGGTGCAAGTTTACTTACAGGTAGAAAGCACCAAATACGAAAAAGGCCTGACCTGGCTCAAGGAGCTCTTGTACAACACCGTTTTCAACATAGAAAGACTGAAGATTATCGCCACGAAGATGGTCAACGACGTCGCTCAAGCAAAGCGTAGTGGCGCTGGTGTTGTGGCTTACCTGATGAGAGCTCTGAACTACCGAGAAGACACGAACCACAATGCCAACGGGATCATAAGCCAACACAACTTCCTGAACTCGTTGCTCGAACAAATCGAAAAAGGAAAAACCAACGATATTTTGACTTGCATCAACAAGTTGAGAGAGAGCATATCGGCTCCGGAAAACATGGCTCTGTATCTCGCTGGCAATTTGGATCAGCTGAAGCCGACGGCTTCCAAGGCGATCGAAGAAACTTTTGGGGACAAACCCGCGACCATCGTTTCGAGCTTACATGTGACACCTGATTGGCAATTGGTCCGGCCTTATAGCAGCGATACCCTTAATCGGTGTATCGTAGGGATGGGGTGCTTGGAATCGTCTTTCTTTTACCAGACTGTTTCGAGTATTAACTCGTACGATCATCCCGATTTGCCGGCTTTGATGTTGTATGGACAGTACTTGATTCAAGCTGAGGTATGTGACTTTCAATTTATTATTTTTCTTTTATATATGGGGTAAAAACCATCATTAGGACCGTAATATGTCTTTTACTTACCCCATAAAATTAAAGTTTTATTTTTGTGTAAAGTTTTATTTTTTTAATATTATTTTTTTTAGTATTATTTTTTTAATATTATTTTTTTAGTATTATTTATTTAATATTATTTTTTTAATATTATTTTATTAGTATTATTTTTTTAACATTATTTTATTAGTATTATTTTTTAATATTATTTTATTAGTATTATTTTTTAATATTATATTATTAGTATTATTTTTTAATATTATTTTATTAGTATTATTTTTTTAATATTATTTTACTAATATTATTGTATTAGTATTATTATTTTTATTGACCTTTCTTATTATTTCTTATACTATTTTTAGTTTTTTTTTTAGATCTACTTTTAATTTAAACACTTTCTTTTTTAAATCCTTTACTCCATCATAACGTTTCGTCTATTCATATAGGCCTCTTCAAATGGTTTCAATAAAACATTACATAAAAGACATACATGAGTACACCTCTACCCCTACTCTTTTATATTAACCTTGTATTTATTTATTTTCATATACAATCATCGTATTTTTATAACCTTATAGTCCTAATTTATTTCCATTTTGTAACATCGTCAACTTTTCACTATTTCTATCTAACATTCATTGTACACATTAAAAATTTACACTAAAATTCTAATTTATTACAATCCTTCTTAAAATTAACTTTTATGTAGCGCCTTTATACTCTTGTCTGATCGAAATATTTTTTTGTTATTAATTTTTCTCCTTTCATATTTTAATATGTTTTATTTCATTTACATTTATGATATTTTAAACGTATTTTCATACTTGTCATTCTATGATCGTTTTCATATAATGGAGAAGTTGCACAGTATCTGGTTAAGAGTGGAATCATAAACTACATTAAAAAATATTTGATACCTGTTTCGTCTTTTTGCAATCTGAGCCTTATTGATGCCATAAAAATTAATAGAAAGTGTCGTTTGACTCTCTACTAATTCAAATATTCTCTACAGTAGCATCATTAAAATAAAATGCATGTCATTAGAATTTTAGTTGTAAGATTTTAATGTGTATAATGAGTGTTAGGTAGAAATAGCAAAAACTTGACGATGTTACAAAATAGAAATAAATAAGAACTATAAGTTAATAAAATTAGGATAATTGTATATGAAAAAAAAATAATTACAATGTTAATATGAAATAGTAGGGGTAGAAGTGTGCTCATGTATGTCCTTTATGTAATGTTTTATAGAAACCATCTGAAGAGGCCTACATGAATAAGCAAAACATTATGGTGAAGTAAAGGATTTAAAAAAGAAAGTGTTTTAATTAGAAGTCGACCAGAAAAAAATCAAGAATAGTATAAGAAATAATATTGAAGAAAGGTCTAGAAAAATAATAATACCAAAAAAATATATATAGAAGAGAGAGTTTTATATTTTTTGTAAAGTTTCACTTGTTTGTATTATTTTTATATATAAACTTTATTCAAACAAATAAAGTTTTACTTGTTTCTAAAGTTTTGTTTTTATATATAAACTTTATTCAAACGTTTTCTAATCAACCTTTTATGTCTCTAGGGTCCAATGTGGAAACAAATTCGCGGCAAAGGTTTCTCATATGGCTACACAATGATAATCAAGCCCAACGAAGGTCTACTCTATCTAGTGTTCACGAAAGCCACCAACGTAGTCGGAGCTTATAAAGAAGCCCGAGAAATCACGTTAAAACAATTGACTTCCAAAGAGTGGGATAAGACCCTCTTGGAATCGGCAAGGAGCTCGCTCGCCTTCGAGATCATCGAGGAAGAAAAAACCGTCGGCAGCGCAGTTAGTTTGTCGCTAACTTCGTACTTTGAAGGTGTCGATTATACCCACAACAGAACTCTACTAAGCCTAGTTATGAATGTTACCGTCGAGGACCTGAACAGAGTTGGCGACAAATACATCGCTCCTCTATTTGATCCCAAGAAAGTTAGGACATCTATTGTGTGCGATCCGGCGAAGGTCAACGAGATCCGAGATGGATTTAAATCGTAAGTAGTCGAATTTAAATCAGTTTGGATTACATAATTTATTTCGATTTAATACTTCTTTTATTACTACTTTAATACTTCTTTTATTACTACTTTAATAATTTTGAATTTTATGTTAGCTTTGAATTTTATGTTATGCTTTGAATTTTATGTTACGCTTTGAATTTTATGTTACGCTTTGAATTCCACATCATTTTAATTTTTAGAATGGGGCTTGAACTCCGCACTTTCGCTTCACTCGACGAAAGCTTCTTGGTCAGAGATTTCTTCGATTCGATATAAAATCAAGAATTATCAAAATGGTAGGTAAAAACACTATTATTATTATCATTATTATTATTATTATTATTAAAACGCTAAAAAAAATTCTATTAAAACACTAAAAACATTTTGATTAAAAGAAACGAGTACTTACCTATGTAACTTGTATTTTTTTTTAGGTAACCTCTGCACATTTACACATTTCTGTGACATAATTTTTATTACCACTACTAAAAATATCTTAACGTGATTTATCCAAGTATAATATCTATAATGTATATTTTTAACAATTTGAAGAATTGTTAACTATTTGCAGAAAATACGAAATAAATTATATATGTTCCTTAAATAGATTTTTATTTACTTAATTCTTTGGGAAGTGGTAAGTTTGTGATAGATTCTATCACATACGTATGTGATTCTATTCAGAAAGTAATTAATGATAAGCAGATAAAGTAATTAATATAAAAACATCGTTTTATTTAAAATCTTAAACCTTTTCTATAATGAGGGTTCCCATTATTTCTAATTCACAATTATCATAAAAATCTTATAGATCATTATATTACACAATATTTACACCGATTTAAAAATACTAACTTTAATTAACTAATATGCAAATATACTATAAATAAATATTTGTATGTATAAACATCACGAGGAATTATAATAATAATAATAACAAGAATTGTAATCAAATTTAAAAGTGAATCTCGACATTAAAATTGCATATATATTAAAATCGCAATTTATGTTAATAGAATATCATCGTTCTTGAGTTTTATATATATTAAAGTCCCGAGGAGACGGACAAACGTTAAATGCTTAATAATTAATTTTGACGGTGTCGACAAAGAATTTATATGCTAAACATTGACTAGTCTTTTTGTCTGTTTATAACTTTGATTTTTAAAACACAGCACGGACACAACATTTAGATTAAATTATTTAAAAGGAATGCGAAATGGAATCTATTATTTAAGTTTAATTTTCACATTTAGTTTCGATACAGCCATACATTCTTTCATTCGTTTATTTAATTATCAGTTTGTGGAATAATTAACAAATTGAATAATCAGTTTATTAAATTATTAATTAATTGAATAAACAATATATTCAATTATTAATTGATTGAATAATCAATATATTCAATTATTAATTGATTGATTAAACAATATATTCAATTATTAATTGATTGAATAATCAATATATCCATTAATCAATCATCAATTTAATTAATCATCAATTTATTCAATCATGAACTTATTCACTTGTTATCTTATTCAATAATCAGTTTATGCAATAATCAATTTATTCAATGATTCATTTATTCAATCGTACAATCAATCATCAATTTATTCAATCGTACAATCAATCATCAATTTAGTCAATCACACAATCAATCATTAATTTATTCAATCGTACAATCAATCATCAATTTATTCAATCGTACAATCAATCATCAATTTAATCAATCATACAATTATTCATTCTTTCATTCATTCATTCATTGACAAAACACTCATCAAGAAAATTCTCAAGAGAATGATAAAGATGAGGACGGACTGAGACCAACCCGTGGTCTTCGTCTGGGTAACTTTGTTGCCTAAAGAGAATATCGTTTTGCTCCAAAACTTTTGACCACATCATCGACTGCTGATAGTGAACGTTATCGTCAAGGGTTCCATGCACCAAAAAGTACATCTTATCCTTAAGCCCTTCGAACTTATTGAGCAATTGCGCTCGGACGTACCCTTGCATATTATCCTCGATCGAAGGCAAGCCCATGAAACGTTCCGTATAAATCGAATCGTAAAGAGCCCAATCGGTCACGGGGGCCACCGACATGCCGCATTTAAAGATTCCGTCTTTATCTTCGGCTAAAGCCATTCCCGCTGCATAGCCCCCGTAACTCCATCCCCAAATTCCGGTTCTCGCCGGATCTACGAACGGAAACATTTGTTGGATTTGTCGGGTTACGTTTATTTGATCAATTATTTCGACAGTGCCCAGCCGTCGATATCCAGCAAAGAGCATATTGTTGCCCTTTTGGCCCGAGCCTCTTCCGTCGATGGAAGCGACGATTATGCTTTTGTTAGCCGCTAGGTAGCTGCCCCAATCCATGTTGTACTTTTCGCTTACTTGGTTCGAATCGGGGCCACTATAAACATTGACGAGCATAGGATACTTAACATCTCCGTTTCTTATCATGTTAGGAGGAAGTTTTAAGCTGACTTGGGCTTTGAAGCCTCCGGCAACTTCGATAGAGTGCCTCTCGATGGTTGGTAACGCTTTTTGACTTAGGAGCTCGACGAGTTGTGAGTTATTCTCCCAAACTTCCTCGATGTTCGACTTATTCTCGTTGATTTCGTTTACGAGATTATCCTCTAGAGAATGAATGGATATTTCCGGAACACCGGGGCCTCCACAGTAGAGAACATAATGGCTGAAGTCTGTTGTGAATTTAGCCGAATTGTGTGAGCATTTTCTCGATTCCAAGCTCGTCGTTGCGTTACAAGTGATACATTTTGTTTGTTTCGTTTTAATGGAAACGCTGAAGACGTGCTGGATGACCAGATCGTCCTCGGTGTTCGCTTGGTAGAATCTAGAACGTTTTATGTGCACTTAGAAATCGTTCTAGTGATTAATGATAAGATGACTATGAAAATGTTAGTCATGATAGTGCAAATATGATGGTTCAAATGGTGGTTCAAATGATGGTTCAAATATGATGGTTCAAATATGATGGTTTAAATATGATGGTGCATAAATGACTAATATTGGATCAAAGGCAACTGCAGGTGATGGAGTTAGGGGGGTAACATTTCTAACATTTATTAGATATTATATAGCTATAAGCGGAAAGCTGGACGGATTCCAAAGAAGGTAAGATTGCGAGACGTAAACTTGTTAGCATAACATAGGTTAGTAGCGATTAGAATGGTGCGCTGGAGAGTGTTAAAAGAATGATCGATTTTATGAGATTTAAGAAGTTTACTTACATAACATCGTTGTCTTCATCCCAGGCAATTATTTCGGAAACTACGAATAGTCCACTTGTGATCGGTTCCATTTTTGCGTTTGGTTTTCTCTCCATCATGGTGACGTGTCTGTAGGCTCCGGCATTGTTCTTCTGTTCGTGAGACCAAAGGAACACCATTTTTGAGCCATCTTTGGAGAATTTCGGGGCTGTGAAGAGTTCGACCCATCCTTTTGGTTGTTCGAATAAGTGCAACTACGGCAATTGATAAAGATTTTTGTTGGTGATTTTTTAATAGTTCTATTAAATTATTATTAATTTTTTAAGTTTATTATTAATTTTCTAAAGTTGTTGTTAATTTTATAAAGTTGTTTTTCATTTTCTAAAGCTGTTGTTAATTTTATAAAGTTGTTGTTAATTTTCTAAAGTTGTTGTTAATTTTTTAAAGTTGTTATTAATTTTCTAAACTTATTATTAATTTTTTAAAGTCGTTATTATTTTGTAAACTTGTTATTAATTTTCTAAAGTTGTTATTAATTTTCTAAACTTGTTATTAATTTTCTAAAGTTGATATTAATTTTATAAACTTATTATTCATTTTCTAAACTTAATATTAATTTTCTAAACTTGTTATTAATTTTCTAAACTTGTTATTAATTTTCTAAAGCTGTTATTAATTTTATAAACTTTGTATTAATTTTCTAAACTTAGAATTAATTTTTAAAAATGTTTAGTAATTATATATATGTGTGTATAATTGCGATTACTGATTTTTAAGAATATTTGTTAAAGATCTATAAATTTTTTTATTAATGATCTGAAATCTTATTTATTTTGGAATAAAAATATAAACAATTTTTAATTGAGTCAGGCCTACAATGTTGTAAGTTGTCAGGTAATCGATACATGTTTATATTATTAATTTTACATATTTATTATTAATTTTACATATTGATTATTAATTTTACGGATTTATTATTCATTTTTAAAAATTCTATTTATCTGTTCTAAAATATAATGAATTTTCTAAGCTCATTAAAATTTTGAAAATTTGTTATTAATTTTCTAAACTTGTTAATAATTTTCTAAAATTATTATTCATTTTCTAAACTTATTAATTTTTTAAACTTAGAATTAATTTTTTAAACTTAGAATTAATTTTTAAAAATGTTTAGTAATTATGTGCATGTGTATATAATTGCGATTACTGATTTTTAAGAATATTTGTTAAAGATCTATAAAATTTCTTATTAATGATTTGAAATCTTGTTTATTTCAGAATAAAAATATAAAAAATTTTAAATTGAATCGGGCCTACAGTGTCGTAGTTGTCAGGCAATCGATCGATGTTTTTATTATCAATTTTACAGATTTATTATTAATTTTTTAGAATTCTTATTAACTGTTCTAAATTATAATAAATGTTCTAAGCTCATTAAATTTTTGAAGATATATTATTAATTTTTTAAACTTATTTTAATTTTCTAAACTTATTTTAATCTTCTAAACTTATTTTAATTTTCTAAACTTGTTATCAATTTTATAAACGTGTTATTAATTATTTAAACTTATTACTAATTTTCTAAACTTGTTATTCATTTTCTAAACTAAAATATAATAAATTTTCTAAGATCATTAAAATTTTGTAAATTTATTATTAATTTTCTAAACTTATTATTAATTTTTTAAACTTGTTATTCATTTTTGAAACTTGTTATTAATTTTTTAAACTTGTTATTCATTTTTTAAACTTGTTATTAATTTCCTAAACTTATTATTAATAAATTTCCTAAACTTATTAATAAATTTCCTAAACGTATTATTAATTTTCTAAACTTATTATTCATCTTCCAAGCTATAGTTATTAATTTTCTAAACTTGCTTTTATTCCCTAAACTTATTATTAATTTTCTCAACTTATTATTATTACTCTTCTAAACTTAGTGTTAATTTTTAAAAGTATTTACTAACTATGTGTATGTATGTGTGTAATTGAGATTATCACTTTCCAAAAATATTTATTAATGATCTAGAATCTTTAATATAATTAATTTAATTAATATTAATTAATTTAATATAATTAATAATTTAATAAAAATATTAAAATTTATTGTTTTTTTGACCTTTTATTATTTCTGAATATAAAATTTGACCCAAAAAATAAAACTTGAATTTTTATTCAAGCACCCTCTGTATTTCTTTACTCCTTAAAATCTTTGACCAAAATACCCAAAAAGAACAATAATATATATAAATGAAAATCCCAACAAGGTCAGTCAAATTGAAAAAAATTGGACGTGATTAATTCCTTGCTGTGTGGAATAAATAATTAAACAAGGAATTAATCACGTCCAATTTTTTTCAATAATATATATAAAAAAAATAAATAAAACTCACAATTTCCGATTGAATCGCTCCTACAGTATCATAACTGGTCAGGGCAGCTCGGTTTTGTACCCGATTCATCCAAACCGCCGAAACGACATCCTTCGTAGCCCATTGAACGGCAGCGAGAATAGGCTCCTTCGATCGCAAGTTCTCAGGAGGTGGTAAAATGGTCGTTTCGGAATTGTCTAAGTCGACAATATGTAGCGTAACATCAGGATTCTTTGTCCCTGGTTTTGGATACCTTACTTGCAAAGCCCTGGTGTATTGGTACTGCAAACTTCCGGGCTGCCCATATACTGGAATATTTATATAACCAACGGAAGTATCGTTAAATTTAGCATAAACCATTTTTTTCCCATCGGGAGAGAACCAAACGGCTCGATTAGAACTTAGAACTTCTTCTTCATAAACCCAATCTGGGATACCGTTGTGAATGGTGCTTAAAATGCCATCGGTGGTGATGGTTTGTGGTTGGCTGTTCACGTGAGGCTTGTAGTAAATGTTGTTCAAATAGACGAAGACGACGGCATCGCCTACTGGTCCCCATGTGGCATATTGAAGGACATTTTCACCGAGGATGTGAATTGGAATTTCTTCGAAGGTGTCCAAGTTGATTATCGTGTAGCTTGCGACGTAGCTGTGGCGGTAAATCTTGTGGTAGTTGTGCGAGACCATTAGGAATTTTTGGTCGGGCGAGAGTTCCAATTCTACTGCGGCTTGGTAGGCTCTCTGAAAATGGAAATCATTTATTTATATATAATTTTGTTGTTTAGTTGTCTACATTTCATTATTTAGTTGTGTATAATTTAATTATTTAGTTATATCACATATAAGTTAAATATAATTTAATTGTTTAGTTAGTTATTTCTTTGCTTAATCTTTATGACATATATTTACTTATTCACTGAGTTTAGCAAATTATCTGAGTTATCACGAATTGTCTGGGAAATCGCAAATAATAGAATAAATCGTAAATAATCCAATAAATCGTAAATAATCCAATAAATCGTAAATAATCGAATAAATCGTAAATAATCCAATAAATCGTAAATAATCCAATAAATAATAAAATAGAAAAAAGACCCAACAAGGAATTCAATGCGTCAAACAAACGTCAACTGTCAATTAATTGTCAAGTAAGTGCTCTCTGATTGGCGGTCGCCTTGGAAACAGATGCATGATGGGAAGGCGCGTTGGCGCGAATATTTAAACTCAAATTATTTAAGGTTGTTTTTTAATCAAATAGGTAGGGCTAACGCCACGAGAGAAGTAGCCAGTGACGTCACGTATTTTCCATAAGACTCCATGTAAAATTGATGACGCAGCCGGCCACTTCTTTCGTGACGGGAGCTATATCTAATGCTAGGTTGATCTAATGTCATATTATTATTTTTTTACTTCTTTATCTTATTTTAAATTATAATTTATCACTTACCGAACTATTCACGGGGAGAATCAACTTAGCCTCCCTTTTCTTGATATTGTAAAGCATCAGGTCCCCATCTTGGCTCCTATACAGCAATTTTCCACCTATAAAAATTCAACATTTTATATTACTTTTTTTCCAGTACTTAATAGCAGAATGCAGCAAAAATGCGATCAGTTTCATACATTATACATTACATTATTATACAATATTATCATCATTACACACATAGCTTGAATTTATTAGTATGCTAATATGTATTAAATATCCGATGTGTACGTAATACAACGTAATAAATGCATCGATGGCTTTTCCATAAACGTCGGCCGGCTTGGCAACTTGAATTTTAATTGCCGCTTAATCATAAAGCGTTATACTATTAAAGTTTTATAATAACAAAGCTTCAGTATAAAGCCTCAGTATGAAGTCTTATAATAAAGCCTCATAATAAAGTCTCAGTGTAAAGCCTTATAATAAAGCCTCATAATAAAGCCTTATAATAAAGCCTCAATATAAAGCCTCAGTATAAAGCCTCAGTATAAAGCCTCATAATAAAGCCTCAGTATATAGCCTTATAATAAAGCCTCAGTATATAGCGTTATAATAAAACCTCAGAATAAAGTCTCATAATAGAGCCCCATGAATGTAGGGCAGCGATTTGTCATCCCCCAGGGTAAAAATAAGCAATTTTATGCGCGACGCTGATTTATGCGGATTTTAATAAATTAATTTTTATTTATGAGGCTTTCATGCAGATGGTTTGCCGCCTAACGACATAATTAATGTATAATTTAATGAGGTGTATCGCTGACGACTTGATGTATCGTTCGTTCCGGTTGTTCTAGACTAATAAGTTTAGAAAATTTTAATACTATGTACTTTAAATAAAAAGAAAAAAATATTACGAAAAAAAAATTATTTTTATTATTAACGAAAATATTATTAAAAAGAAAATATTATTATTAAAAAGAAAAGGTATTATTAAAAAGAAAAAATATTATTAAAACAAAATAATTATATAAAAATGGGGATAAAATAATAAAAAAATGATTATGAAAGCGAAAGCAAATAAGCAACGTTAATGAACGCATTTGTAATAAATTTAGGAGGTATATAACATTTGGTAATTCCATTTGGTAATACCATTAATTAAAGAAATACCTGATTTTGTCATTGAACCGTTCGTTTTATCCACAAGAACGTCTTTTAAAAATTCTTCTAGAGTTAAGGTTTTTGCCTGTGGTGGGTTTCGTTTACCATTATTTATTTTATTGTGACCTGTAGTGTAGGTGTACATGATATTATAAAAATACTACATAAATATATATCATGATATTATAAAATAACAATTATTATAAAATATCAATTAATATAAAATATCAATTAATATAAAATTTCAATTAATATAAAATATCAATTAATATAAAATATCAATTATTATAAAATATAAATTAATATAAAATATCAATTAATATAAAATATCAATTATTATAAAATATCAATTAATATAAAATATCAATTCATATAAAATATCAATTAATATAAAATATCAATTATTATAAAATATCAATTAATTTAAAATATCAATTAATATAAAATATCAATATTAAAATTACATAATTATTTAGAATCATTTTATACGATAGTATATAGTATAGACTCACCTGTTATAGGGGTGGCATTAAAAGTTTTAGGGCTAAATTTCTCATCTAAGAGGTCTTCAAGGGTTATCGTCGGCTCCGTTTGTGTGAGTCCCAAAGATTCTCTTTTCGAAGATTTAAGTAAAACAATGGCAGCTATGACGAGGGCTATCACTACTAAAGCTAGTATCACACTTATTATAATACATGTTCGCTTTTTTCTTCTTCCTTTTGACACTATAAGTTCCTGTAACAACAAAAATGACAACATTAAAAATCATTAAACAATAAAATAAAAATTACTTACAGACTTATTAAAATCACTGTTAATATGCCACAAAAAATTCTGGTTATTTTTATGGATTTTAGGGATATAAGTCTGAAGCGTCATATTATTTAAATGTGATATTATTAAGCGTCTATGTTAGGAGAGGCAAGAAATTGTAATGTTTAAACGCACATTATCGTGAACCAGAGAGATATAAGCCAACCTTCGCATTTCACGAATAAATGGAAAGCGATAAAATGGTGTTTATTATAAATATGTATCATCAGTAAATGTGTTTCTGTGTACAGAAACAAGCATTCTATATAGCATAAGGCAGGGTTAACCGAATTATTATCGCATTTGCATTATGTAAACATTTCTGCTCGACTGGCCTATGTAGCAGTACATATTTGCAAATTGGTAAATCTAATTTCAAAATGTTACAAATCAAACAGTTGCAAATAAAACTGTTGCAAATCAAACGGTTGCATATCTAACAGTTTTATTACCTCGTTAGGCACCAATGTTTGCTTCAAATAGTTATTGATTTATTTTCATTTCTTTATTTTTATTTATTTATTTCATTTATTTATTTTATTCATTTATTTATTTTATTCATTTATTTTATTCATTTATTTTATTCATTTATTTATTTCATTTATTTATTTCATTTATTTATTTCATTTATTTATTTTATCTTATTTATTTTATTTATTTGTTTGTGCATGTATTCCTATATGAACCAGCCACCACACAGCAATGACAATAATAAATGAACTGCGCGTTCCCTTTTATTGAATTATTCAAATATGCAGCACATTAGAGGATGTATTTAGTTCAACAAATTAAATTTCGTCATGGAAATATGTTGTGGGACTGAACTCGAGGTCGGAGTGATAATCCTTTCACGTGAAATACAAAACATAAATGCTGGTCATATATCAATAACTATAGTTATAACTAAGTATAGAGTTATTACCAATATAACTATAAGTAGGTCTAACTATATGACAATAAAATAATAATAAAAACCTAATTAATGTTTACTTACTTTTGCTTTCTGACTAGATTCGTTCAAACTACTTGTTTCGGAAATCATCCTGTGTTAACAAATTATTTTTAAGTGTTTAAGTGTTGGAATAATATACCCAAAAATATAAAAATTCCTAATAGTTTATGCAAAAAGCACCGTCGTTTACTTAGGTATACATTTTAACGAATGAAGCGTTATAATGACACATTAATGAGTTTAATTTAAAAAATTATATCTGCTTCCGTTGTGGTATCTTATGGTTCATTACAATAGTTTTGCATTTGTGGTTTTTAGATAAAACTCTTACACATGTTTAAATATTAAATTAGCGAATAATTGCGATTTTGAATGATTGCGATTTTGAATAATTGAGATTTTGAATAATTGAGATTTTGAATAATTGCGATTATGAATAATTGAGATTTTGAATAATTGCGAGTCTACAGAATATTTGCGACTCTACATAATATTTGCGAATACACGAATTAATTACTTATTTGATTAACTGAAAATACATATTATGTTTTCTATACGCCATAACAAAATGCGATAAGAATTTAATTATATACATAGAGCTTATAATTATACAATGTGATTATACCTAGAGCGACGAAAAGTATTAGCACAGATATGGTATTAATTATATGTGATATTAGCAAACCATAAGTATTAGCAAATAATACACCTTTCAGCAATTTAAGCAACTTCCGAAAACGCAAGAAACTACTTATGCAAATAGAGGAAGTCAAGTTTCTATCTTTTGCCCGATAATGCCCACGCCAATCAAAAAGGCTTTAATTGGCTATTTATTTTTGGGGCCCTTGCCTTGCTCGTTTATGAAAATTAAATTTGTTTAATATGAAAAGTAAATTTGTTTAATATGAAAATTAAATTTGTTTAATATGAAAATTAAATTTGTTTAATATGAAAATTAAATTTGTTTAATATGAAAATTAAAGTTGTTTAATTTGAAAATTAAATTTGTTTAATATGAAAATTAAAGTTGTTTAATATGAAAATTAAATTTGTTTAATATGAAAATTAAAGTTGATATATGAAAATTAAAGTTGATTAATATGAAAATGAAAGCCACTAATTCAAGGTATTATCACGTAAAATCTATGCTATTAAATAGAGGTACTTAACGTCGTAAAATAAAGTGACACCCCTTAAATTGAGCATAAATTCAATTTAACGTTGAAAAAAACAATTTCTGCTGTTTGTGTTTTACGTAATAAAATTCTATTTGTAACAAAGCTGATGTATTGTTTTACATATTACAGTATGTTACGATAAATACAAAGAAAACATTGTTTGAATGTTGAGCAAGCGCTAAACATTGTAAAAAAATAACGGATTTTTTTATTTAGTCAGTAAATTTAATACCAAGGCTTTTCTGTACTCCTGGAGCGAAAAATAACGATTTTACCTTATTCATTTCAACACATATAATGAAGCACTTTTAATGCAGTAGGTACATATAATGTAGCAAATATAATGTAATGTAAAACTCGCTCTTATATGGCCATATTAAAATCTATTTATAAATTTTTAATAATGCCTAAGCTGGGTCCATATTGCCTTTATCTTAAACTGAGTCAATATACTTAAAGAGATGACTATAGATGTATGTATAGTACCTTATCTGAAAATTATACGTATTAATTTAAATTTATTATTATTATTAAATTTATTATTATTATTAAATTTATTATTAACTATGTACATATATTTTTAAATAGAAAATAAGTACCTATATACCCTTACTTTAGAAAACCCCTATAGCAAATTCGCTTTTAATATTTCTCATTACATTTAAAAAGGAATAAATCATTGTATTATTTGTTCCAAATCGTTTAGTTTCGTGCTAAAACCGTAATTCCGTGATGATTTCCCCGTTTTAATATTTGAAGGATGACCATTCGTGCAGAATTATGATTTAGGATCGGAAGATGATAAATTTACGACGTTGATGAATCGCGGGCGCATTATAAAGTAAAATAATGCAAATTCTTGGGAGCCTATTAAAATTTGGCTAGCTATTGCTTTGTACACAAAATACTTCTTTAGAAGATAGCCATCTTCTTCTTTAGCAGATAACCATCTTCTAAAATGCGTAACACATTAATTTTTGGTTTCGCGTGTTCGTTTGTTCCATATTGCTATTAAGTTATAAATTTGCGTTTAAGCGTTATAAGCTGTGCGTTAAGCTGTTGGAAGTTTATAAATCGTATTGTATTATTTAGAGCTGGCTAGAAAATGATTTAGTTCAAGAGAAATACTTATGTGAAAATAACCAGTTTTAATTTAAGGCATTTTAATTTAAGGCATTTTAATTTAAGGCATTTTAATCTAAAGGCATTTTAATCTAAAGGCATTTTAATTTAAAGGCATTTTAATGTCAAGGCATGGCCAAGGTATCTCACCGAGTATTTAGAAGAATATTTACATAATATTTTGTGCATTCCTAAGGAGCAAGAAGTACTACTATATTGACTTTTCGTTAAAGCGCCGTTATTCTGGAACCAGTTCCATTGAAAGTGTATCTAGAGGATAACGGTAGTGTCCTCGATGAATTTTGAAATGCGGACAAGACAAGTTCGTTTGTTAAATAAGCTTACTCGATTTCCGGTTAGCCAGGACCTTTGTTCTCCAATTATCTTAAAGCCCGTCGGCGGCGTCGCGACGGGCAATGGATTTATTTTTGAAAATGTTAATTAAATGGAAGCTCGATATAGCTCACCGGCGCGGCGCTTTGATACCGAAAGCTTGCCCAGTAATTAATTCCTGGCTTTAATTACGAAAATATTGCACCGCCCACTCGATTTTCCAGGACATCAAAAACAAGCTATTCGCTATCCAGCCTTTATCAAAGCTCTGCGCTTTTATGTGCCCTCTTTGTTGAGGCGAGAGCTTTACGATATTGAGTTTAGAGGAGGCATGATTGACACGTTCATTACTGTTAGCAGAAACCACTGTTAGTCCATTGTGCCTTATAATATGCTTTTATCGCACGTATTCTTTACATTGTTATAAAGTCGGGGTTATTGTCAATTTGCGAACATTATATTACATGAATGAAATTTATCGATGAAATAATAGCTGGAATATAAGGGGATTTCATTCTGCCCACATGCGTGAACATTTCATTTTTTGTATATAACCCAAGTAACACATTGAAGTAACTATAAAACAACACTATAAATCTACTTTATAGATGGTTTAATAAAGGAGTTAGAAACGTTTATAAAACAAAACTATACAATACAAAACTTAATCAATTAATTAATTTAAATAATTTTTGTAATTATAATTATTAATATACAATAACTATTGCACTTATTTTATGTTGAATCGATGAACCATACTTTTGTAAACAAAGGGATTTCACATTTTTTGTTCAGATCGTCATCATTTTATCTTCTTCTCATAACACGATAAAAGCACAGAGTTGTCTGTGATAAATAAAAGGGGAATTCCCAAATATCAATGCATCATCCTAATGCGTAACTTAGTATGCGCAATGTAGTTTAAATTATTATTCTCTTATGGACCATAAATTATGGTTCAAAACTAATAATCCAGCATTTTTTATTGAGTAACAATCCGCAAGATGTCCTCTTCGTTTCGAAGTGTTAATTGGCGCAGTTAGTAAAGTGTCTAATGATGTTTTAATCTCTTTTTAGCCGATTCGGGCTTAATTAGCACTTTCTTCTTATATAAAACTGGGTTTACTGCCTACGATTTCATAGTTGAAAGGGGGCTAAATATTATATTTGCCATGTAATAGCACATATAGTAATAGCACAGACAATTGTCTGTGATAATAGGTTACAATTAGAGTAAACGCTAGGACATTTTGTCCTACATTTTTTTGATGTTTACGATTCAATATTTTGTGGAGAAAATGCTTGGATGAATGGAATATTAAATTTCATTTGCTGTTTGAAAGTTTGTTTGTTTTTTTCAATAGGTAATTATATTTACAAAAGAAACAATGGAAATTGGGAAATTAGTTTTGCTGGACATTATAACAACGTATTTGATGTTCTAAGGGGGTATCCCGTTCTAAGGAGTTATATAATTCCAAGTAAAAATAATGAACAGACTGCCATTAATTGGCTCTACGAGCAAGATTATTACGTACTGCTTACATAACAAATACTTGCAGAAGGGATAAAAAACATGGTGATATTATAAATATGAAATCATTATAAGTGTTAATTTTTTTTAAATTCTTTGGACTCACGTTGGCCAAGAAGAAGTTATCTGTTAAATTTAATATTGTTCTGTTTTAAAATTTAAATAAAATGTTCTTTCTTAAAACTGCTTTGTGATTGGTGAGACGTCATATCGTTTAA